>JAODVQ020381669.1:0-11286 GCA_025400075.2 Phenganax stokvisi | reverse complement strand
GGGTATATTAAGAAGCAGGGTGCTGAGCCCTGCAGTCCACTCTGGGCTATCATTTTATATATATCATGGTAGTGTCCTTATTCTATTTACAGCCACCTCCCGAGAAGTATGACCACTCGCAGGACGAGAGAAAAGTCTCTCTACCAGAATGGAAGAGTGAGTTATGCACTCTATATGTAGCTCTGTGCACACAACACACAATACTTAAAGCATAACCTAGATGCTGTTACTGTAAACACTTAGCCAGTGAAGTTATTTGATTCACTAATGATGAGTTACCCCCATTAATTCCCAGGGAAAATATACGATGAGGTGACAACCTATTGTCCAAAGGCTCCAGCCACCTGACACTCTCTCCCACATTCCTGCACGATAACTCAACTCTAAGTCTATGTATACATACACTACTGTGCTGCACACTACTGTGGTGGTCCTATAATAGGCTGGTCTGTCTGTGTGTCTGTTGGCCAGCCAGGCCTTTTAGAGAACTTATAATAATAATATTATGCACTGCTGTCTTTGCGTTCTTCTATTTTCTCATCTTTAATTTTTTTCTGTTATTTTTATACTCATCTGCCTATTAAACATTGTATACTTTCTTTTGCGCTGGGCGGAGCTCGTATGGCAGGCCGCGCTAACTACAAGCCACGCCTACAATCGTTTAGGCGGTGTTAGCTAGCTCGATCTGCTGGATGCGATGGTTGAAGACTTCATACTATCCCTGGTTTCTTCTGCACTGCTATATGTATCGGTGGCTTCCTTCATTAAAAATCGAGAGGAAACCCGACCGCGATGCGCTCTCACAAGCTACGGACGTGTCTGGGCTCTGTCGAACGCCGTGGATGTTATAAACTTTGCGAACGCTCTAACGGCGAGCGTTCTTAGCTCCTGGGAGCTGTTTCAGACGCAGAAGAGGTTTTCCGTGACGGGAAGCAGAAGCGGAGACGGCCGATTGTCCGATTTCACGTTAGGGACCGTGTGCGGATACATCGCCGCAGAAATACTGCTCGTTTCCGTTGCGTACTTCAAATACAGACACGAACCGCGAGTTTTGTCTCACATTCGATACACTTTCGGAGAAATGGTCCTCTTTCACGCAGTAGCCTTTTTGGGACTATCTTCAGTTGTCCTGCGGAATTCGGGATATCCCGTTGCGCTATGGGTCGTATGGTCCGAATTGACTAGCGTATTTATCGGCTTGGAGAATTTCACAAGCCGAGCTCAACCGTCCTCTTTTTCGGGCAGGATTTCGCGACTCTCTTCGCTGTGTTCCAACGTACTGTTCCTAATACAGAGAGTAGCGATGTTTTATTACTTACTCTGGATCAGTTGGAGAGACTTTGTGTGGGAGACTTGGTTTGTGAGTCAGGCGGGTATTCTTCTCGTGGGAACACTACTCAATACTCACATGGCATGGAATCTCTTCCAGTAAACATTATTATCGCAATTTCTTTCCACGTGTTTTTGCGCAAGCGCAATAGCCTACGTGACATAACGCATGCGCGTAGAAAACACCGAAATAATGCGCACCAAGCCACGAGTAGACGAAGAGCAAGTTTCGCTCTTGATTCTTGGCTTCGTTTGTACGCAGGAGAACGGCAATTAACTATGTTTGCACCAGACTCTCAATCAAAGTTGCAGATTCCTTGCTTCACTGGTTCTAAGCTCATATTGGTAAGCGTAGGCGACGTAATCGTAGCTAGAGAGTTTGGTTTGACTTTGAGCTCTCGTGCAGCCTTGTGTTAGTGTTGGTAATGTAGCACAGCTGACGGTGGACCTGCTCATCAATACACTCCGTCTCCCTCGAGTTGGTTTCCTGCATCATTCCTCCATACTCCCCTTGGTCGGTCGCGGAGCTTACGCCCATACTTCCGAACTTCTCCATACCGCAGCCGAGGGTAAGTAGTCGCCTAACAGAGCTATAGATATTCTGCTTTAGTAACTATGTGCCTGGAAGCTCTTGCCTTCTTGTGTTTTATGCTAAATTTACTTTTTGCACAGTTTACTATAGCCAAGAACTAAAACTGACAGTCGTCCAACTGAGAACCCCTATAGCCAAGGTGCGCATTATGGATGTTTTTAACAATTCCTCTTTATGAATTTCATAAACAGGGAAAGACCAGGGATTTTTGTGATGCTCTATTCAAGTGGGCAGAGTCTTCACTGTTCTCAGAGACTATTTTATTGACCAGCTCACATGCACACGAGAGACTGGACTCTCAAATAGGAGGACCGCCATTTCGCTATTTTCTGAGTCCCTCTCTATCTGGCACTGACCTGCATACCCATCTCTCAGAGAATCTAAGTTGGACACTCTTGGAAGCTCGTAGTAGGCAATCTTTTCCTTCCACTAACTTCTCTCAGACCTCAATAGACACTGGAAAGGCTGGTAGGGAGGAGATCACATGTATACCTGTGGACTCTTGACTTTTTTTAATAGAGGAGATGGAGGAAGAGACAGCTCAAGGGGCATTAAATAAATCCCAGCTCTTTGTTCCTGGTGCAGGTCTCGCCAAGAAACTCTACCTGAAATGGTATATAATGATAATAACAAATTCTCTTCAACCTTTGATGATTGTAGTATATACATTTTTTTCTTATGGTTAAAAAATTCATTTTTAGGTGTGGCAGCAAGGAGATGAGGATGGTGGTTGTGGTAATGTTCTCATATCAAGGAGACAACATCAAGGAGTCCTTCCAGCTAGCCAACCATATTGACTCCTGGCTCAATCTCCGAGAACCAGTAAGTCTTTTTATCACTGCAATATCTTATTATACTTCCTTATACAGAAGGAACCAAGGAAAGATAAAAAGGGTAAAATTTACTACTTTTGGTGTTACTTAAATGATCCGTTTTCTGTCACCAGAATGGCAGCCCCCTCCTTCGTGGGATTTAATGTATGGTGGACCTTCACCAAATTCATTGTTTTAAAATTATTTTGGCAAGTGCGCATGCGTTGTCTAATAAGCGCTCATGTTTTGGTACAGAAATTAGTGTGGAGATGGACTTCTGTGGCGTAAAAACATTTTGTCTTCCAATCGTCTGTGCCAAAGATCGCTTCGTCACGCTAGCATTGTTTAGAAATGTCACCAACTCTACTGAGCTCAAGAAGATGGCGCAGAGTGGGCAGATTGATGCTACATTACTAAACCCCAAATTGGTAAGCGCACTCTATTAACGCGAGACGACGCCGCTCTCGACGCATGCGCATTGGAGTTTTCTCTAATTAATTATTGCAACACAGTTGTTCAGTCATTTCCACGTGCTGGCTGCAGTAAATAAGGCCGTAACAAGACGAGCTGACGACCAGATGAAGACCAAGACGCTCTACTCTGAAGTAATTTACAGTCTCTCACCATCTACTAATGTTAGTAGGAAAATTCATGTAGATAATCTATTATACTGACAGACTGAATTAGATTTCAGATTCATTCAAAAACTTTGGGATTCAAGAAGACTCTACTGCAATCATGGTGGTTGTGTTAAGTCCAGAGAGAGAGGATCAAAAGGTATAGCTTTTGCTTTTGCTCACTTTAATTTGCCTCTAAGGAGTATTTTTGTTTTGATAGATAACTGAAGTTTTGAATAAAGTGAAAGGGGAGGTTTCTGCTGTTGAAAATATCTCAGAGGTGAATGATATTACTGCAATTAGAAATGTAAGTGAAGTCCATGTCTTAGGGTGCTATTAGTGGTCCTGGTTTTCTTTACTTAAATAGGTATATAAAATATCAGAAGAAGAGTGTGCAGTGTCGTATCTAGAAAATTCTGTTGTTACTAGAATTTCAATCAGAGATGTTATCTAATTCATATTTTGCGCACGCGCATGAATCTGGTCACGCGCGCGCACTGAAGAGTTATTGCGCTCGCGTATCAAAGGACCCCTTCGACGACTGGACTAGCTGGAGCGGTGGGTTTTATCAGAAATGGCGGGAAAAAATCCAGAAATTGTCGTTACGAACCATACTTCCACAGAAACTGGTATGACCTAGATTTCGAGCAATTTAAAGCTGAAATATAATAGCTAGCTAACTACTTGACCCTGTGCATGCGAAAAGGTGAAGGGTCACGATGCGCATAAAATAACCATCAATAGTATCGATGAAACCACATATATAACGGAAGATTAGCTATACTGAAAAACAGATCTAGCCTTAGTCCTTATTAAAGTGCCTGACCGCTGCAGTGGATACTCATAGTAGGCCTACTACTACACGTAGCATCCGTTTTGTGTTTTAACTGTCTTAATTTTAGTAACGTTATTGTTCTCAATCATTGTGATTCCCTCAAACATAGGTGGTGCGGTTGAGGATGAAGTAATTGTAGTCTCCAAACGTGTGCCATCTTCTCACAGCCTCAACTCACATGCCAGCTCTGTGTCTCAGGCATCTGTCAACAAGCATCTTAGCATATTGGGATGGCTACGTTTTGTGGACAGGAACTTAGATAAGCACACAGCTTGTGAATTGCTCTGTCTGGGATCAAAATCTGAAAATATTGGTGAGGGTGTAGTGGAAAATTGCAGACGACCATCTGAATTCTATCAGCATTTACGCACCCTTTTTGCTACTGAGTCTCAAGCTCTTGCCCGATTTGTGTATGGATTACAGGGGCTTGGAAAAGATGGCAAATATTGCAATGAGCAGTTCCTTAACAAATGTAAGTTTGAGCCACCTTCTACTGAGGAATATGAGGAGAAGGCCTATAAAAACGAGGAATTTGCATTTTATCAGATGCTGGTTCAAATGTGCATGCATCTACAAAAAGATCGTGCTCTTTTCAAGCGATTTCACAAATTTATTTGTCGCAATATTCTCATTAGCAAATCTTACAATGACGAGACACCATCTGGCTTGATTCTCAGGATGCTCTACTATCCAGATATTCTATCCGTGAAAAAACATGATCAACTGGCCTTAGCTCTTGATACAGTCGGGGATGAAGCCGGCCTTTTAATTCTTGAGCATTATCGTTCTAATTTTAGCATAGGAGAAATAGAGTTAGAGTCTTTGGAACCTCGTCGAGTGGAAGATAATATAAGTAAGTACGCATCCATAACTACTACCAGGTGCAAGTTTCACGTGCTTTATTTGTAGCTCGTCTACCACCAAGTTCAACTGCAACAGCTTCGATTATATCAAGTGAAAGTAACTACCGTATGTTTATATTTTATTTCTTTGATATTCTAATTGTCTTAAATTGTTTGTTTATATTATTAGAATCAGGTGTAAGACCAGTTTCTCCACGGAATCTCTTAGGTATTTTATACTCCACATAATAATAAATACTCAGACCATTAAGAATTTTTATTTCAGATCATCCTGAAGAAACTTTAAAAGATCGGTTGGGAAGATACATATCATCTACACAAATAAGTAATTCATAACTTTGATAATAATAATAGTAGGTAGCTATAGCCATATAAATAAATTGATGACTAATAGGTAAAGAATGTGAGAGTGAATTTATAGAGCCAGGGCAACAGTCACTGTTGAGTACTAGGCACACTACTACTGAGGATACGCCACTAATTAGAGGTAAATAAATACTTCCACTTCCTAACATTTCATGGCCATTATTTATGGATATTATACTAAAGGTGATTTAGGCAAACAAAAGTCATGCTTCAGTGTGAAGTTTTTGGTATCAGCAATAATAGTGGTGTTGGTAGCAGTGCTGATTTGTGGAGCAGGTGCCACAATGATGATATTGGCATCCATTGAAACCAGCAGCATTTCTTCTCGCACTACAGTACATAACAACACCAATGTTGCTCTTGGTACAGTTCAAAAATTTACAACAAGCCGTGTCTCCATTTATCAAGACCCGGACAACAGCGAAGTACATATGCCTCTTAAATTTTACCATAGTGGTGACGGGAAGAGTTGTAATTCTCTTTCCACTTCTGTTGTTAATGCTAATCTAGTTAAGAACCAATCTCTTGCTCTAAAGCAAACTCAAATTGTTTTACTCCGTGATTACCTAATGCCTGGATCAGTCTTAAACTATACCTTTTGTGCTGTGACCAATCATTCACGTGACACCAAGTACTCGATCGACTTGTATTTAGCCAACAGCCTCAGTGAATCCACCTTTGACCCCAAGACCTCCGACTACTCGTATGATAGAAATATACCTATTGTGTATGATGAAAATCTACAACAGAATGATCAATGTTTGTATCCAGTGGAGTATAATGTTAAACAAAGAGGACCCTATTCTATTGACCTTCTCCTACCTAGTGAAGTCCCACTATCCGATGTGCGATTATGGTATTGGCAAAATAACTCACTCAAAGTCATCGATACTCTCAGGCTGACAAAAATTTGTGTCGGGAGTTCAGCAAACAGGACTTATCCATGTACCATCACAATAGGGCCTCTGAAACACTACATTAGCGTGTTTTGTGTGGTGGTTCAGGTTGGTGACAGCTCGTATGGCAATTTCACGACAATCCATGTCACACTGAAGGAATCAGACACTGGAAAAATCTGGTTTTATGTCGTTGGAGTGTTTGTAGCCACTACCGCAGCACTCTTGTTTATTTGTACCATTTTACTGCTCTTTAGGTATGGACGTAACTGATATAATATTGTTATTAGAGTTTTTGTATAATTGCTTTACAATTTCCCACTAGATAGAGCTAATACTCTTTGTGACCCAGCGCGGCACGGCAATACCACTGCCGTAATCCCGAATTTGCCTTTGGTTCACTGTAAAATCCTCCGCGGAGTGGCGGTGTACTTCCCCGCTAATGCATTCGTAACGCACATTCTCTCCACCTCGCCATAGTGACTGCGGTAGTGGCTCTGCTATTTAACACCCGGTGCGCCGTAACCCAGTGCCTTGCGTACTGCTATGTTGTCTGTCGCAGGTTCGATTCTTGCACTGCCGCTCCTGATTTTTCTTCTATGAAAGGCGAGGAGGCGCGGTTAGTTGATAGCGCGCATGCGGAGATTAGCGCCGAGGATTTGCACTTTAGTGTTTTTCATTGTTTTTATCATTATGTAACCAGATGAACAAACTAGCCATCAGAGGATAAGTGCATGCAGGATCGTCTCAAGAAACTCCTGATGTCACTAATACATATACAAATTCCATAATAATCTGATTCATTTCAGCGTATTATGCTTCCCCAATACGATCACATGCTACAGATGAATAAAGTTAGCTATATAAAGCTCTCCATTCCCGGCGCCCTTGCGTGGAGCTGTCTCAGTTGTCTCATAGCAAGACTATTTTTACCGAATGTAATCGACAGTCTAATACTAAGAATCATGGCCATAAGAATAGCTACAGAGGATATTGATGTTAATGAAACAGGTTAGTGTTTAAGCAAGCTAATAGTAGATAGCTATGTGCATGCGCGAATCATTCCCCTGTTTTGACTAGGTATAATGCTAATCGTGTGTATTCCTAGCATACCTTCACCCATCATGATTGAGAATTTCAGGCGATTTTAGGGAGAACATTGCAAGAGAAAGCGGACATAATTTGGTGTTTACTGTCAAACCACACTATTCAAAGCCTCTGGTATAACCAGCCAGAGAATTTAGTTACACTGCACAATTTTAAGTGGGGTACATAATCCCAATTAATGAATTCACCACATGATATCATTTGGAAAAATAGCCCTTGATAAATGTCTCCTTTGTTAGTACATGGCTCTTTTGTACAACTAGATACCTCATAAAAGGCTTACTTACTACATACAATTGTGTGATTGTGCTGAAGCATTGTTTTGAATAATTGTGTTCATCCTGACATTCTGCTAAAGATGAGAATTTCTCCAAACCTGTGTCATCTTCTGGAAGCTCCCGTGCTAGCTACATGTCTCAAGCAACAATATATGAGTATCATAGTATTGTGGGATGGCTACATTTTGTGGACAAAAACATGGACAAGTACACCACTTGTCAGTTGCTCTATCTTGGCTCAAAATCGGAAGGTATTGGTGAGAAAGTTCTTGAGAATTGCAAGCGACCGTCGGATATCTACCAATTTTTACGCCCTCTGTATCCTTCAGCCTTTCAAGCACTAGCACAATTCATGTATGTTTTGCAAGGGCTTGGAAAATGTGGTAAATATTGCAATGAGCAGTTTTTTTCAAAGTGTAAAGTTCAACCACCGTCTACTGAGGAATGTGAAGAAAAGGCTAATAAAAATTACAAATTTGCATTTTATCAAATGCTGGTTGAAATGTGTGTACATCTTAACAAAAATCACACTCTTTTCGAGCGACTTCACAAGTATATTTGTCATAATATGCTCATTAGCAAATATTATGATGACAAGACTCCTTCTGGCTTGATTCTCAGAATGCTCCACTATCCAGAAATTCTTTCTGTGGATAATCATAATCAACTGGCTCTAGCACTCGACCAAGTTGTGGATGAAGCTGGCCTGTTAATTCTTAAGCATTATCGTTTAAAGTTTGGTATGGCAAATATTGATGTGGAGTCTTTGGAGCCTCGTTCAGTGGAAGATAATATAAGTAAGCTTACGACCATAAATGCCAACTATACTTTACGTTAACTGTACTCGTAGCTCGTCCACCACCAAGTTCTACAACGGGATCATCAGTTACATCCAGTGAAAGTATGCCTAGTTTTTTGGTATTATTGTCATGAGAGTTTTGTAATTAGAATCGAGTGATCAAGCAGGTGCCCCACAGGATACCCTTGGTAGCTATTCTTCTATTTTGTAATGTATTAAGAGTTTTGTTTTAGCTAAAACACCAACTGAGACTGTCAAGGACCGGATAGACAGATGGGACCAGTCCAGACATCCAGGTATTTTAAACCTTTTGGCACCTTATATCTTATAGCAATAATGAGGTGATATAGGTGACTTGACAAGAATTACACTTACAGAAGATACAAGAACAAATGAAAAGACACCACTTATAAGTAATGTCCAAGATTCAGTCCATCCTCAACCAGCAGGTACATATACATACACATAGTATTATTATTACCTTGCAGCAGATGAACTGTTTTACATTTTGTTATATATAGGCAACCAAAGTTTATGCTGCACCATGAGGTTTTTCGTACTAGCAATAATATTGGTATTAGTAGTAGCAATGCTGATTGTTGGAGCAGGACTTGCAATGATGATATTGCCATCCAATGAAACCAGCAGCATTTCTTCTCGCACTACAGTGCATGAAAACACTAATGTTGCTCTTGGTACAGTTCAAAATTTACAACAAGCCATGTCTCCATTTATCAAGATCCCGACAACAACGAAGTATATATGCCCCTTACATTTTACAATAGTGATGATGGGAAGAGCTGTGATTCCCTTCCCACTTCTGTTGTTAATGCCAATCCAGTTAAAAACCAATCGCTTGCTTTGAAGCAAATCCAAATTGTTCTACTCCGTGATTACCTAATGCCTGAATCATTCTTAAACTATACCTTTTGTGCTGTGACCAATGACTCAAGTAAAAGTCCATACCATATTGGCCTGTATGTAGCTGATGATATCACACAATACACCTTTGACCCCAAGACCTCAGACTACTCATATCATGGTAATATACATCTTATGTATGACGAAGATCTGCAACAGAATGATCAGTGCTTATATCCTGTAGAGTATACTGTTAAAAAAAGAGGTCCCTATTCAATTGTCCTTCTGCTTCCACTTAGTGTCCCACTGTCTGACTTGAGATTATGGTATTGGCAAAATAACTCGTTAAAAGTCATTGATACTCTCAGAATAACAAATATTTGTGTTGGGAGTTCAGCAAATAGGACTGATCCATGCACCATCTCGATAGGGCCTCTGCAACACTACATCAGTGAGTTTTGCGTGGTGGTTCAGGTGGGTAACAACACATATGAACAGTTCACAACAGTTCGTGTCACATTGGAAGAATCAGACGCTGGAAAAATCTGGTTTTATACTATTGGAATAGTTTTAGTGGTTATTGCAATACTCTTGCCTATATTTACTCTTCTACTACTCTTTAGGTGTAGACGTAACTGAATTGTTTTTGGAATAGCGTAACGTTTTAAGTTCATTATAGCGACTGACCATAAAATGTATGCGCACATGACAAAATACATAAAAAGTCAAGACTGATCACTGCTGCACCCACACGTCTTCTTGACACCCATAGCTGTAGGCAACATGTGCCAAAGAGGCTACCCATCCCACCATGATGGTTAGAAACACGACTCCTGAGTATTGGTCCACAGACCACCACGTGCACACATCTAGCGGCTACAGGGCCAAAAAGACTCGGAGTAGCAGATGTAGTCTTCGGTCGTAGCTCATATACGTATAAACAGGATTAGAGAATGACTCTCCCCGTCAGTTTCTAGTAAGCGAGTGCGGGTTCCTCCATAAATGGCAAGAAAGCCGAGAGATAACGTCCGCACCATTTGCCGAAAAATGCCTACAACACTAACTAATACTCAACATTTCACTAACTCAATTTGCATAATGTTGTAAACAGGGCAAGCAAGTACTACAAAATGTATATTTGCAAATGGCACCTTCATTGAAAGTCTAAATGTCCACTTCCATGAATAGGTAGTTGTAATTATCTGGACAAACTATACATGTGGAGTTTGTTGACATAGTACATAAGATGCATGTCTCAAGAGCCCATTCAGAAATGTAGAAGTGTGTACATTGTAGTATCGCAGTTGTCTTTGCCACAAAATGTCAGTCGTATCTATACGTATTGGTGAGTTTTATTCCAAAAAGTGATAATACACACAAATACAGAATTAATAGTATCCTTTCTTGATCTTTGAGGGATTCATACAAGTTTATCAGTCTGAAGTTTGAAGTTACAGGATTTAGTCAAGTAGAGTTTTGTGCTGAGTTATTCTGAAAGTGAATCCTAGTTATCTTCTTTTAGCAGAGGTCCAAGGTCCCTTTCATCGTTGGTATTTAGTACATCAAAAATCTTTCGAGCAAAGACAAAGTTCTTGATGCACTACTTGTAGGTGTGATAGCAGATGACGGCAAAAAATGTCATCAATACCCAAATCATAAACACATCTCCAATTTACGTCTTGTGGATGTCATTGAGGAGGATTGTTGTGAACGAGAAGAGAATAAGGTTAATGTACAGCGAGCTCTCGAGCAAACCAATCATCCAGTTACAATATGTACCACTCTGAACACACAGTATAAGGAGGGAAGAAACATTAATGATAACTGTAAGATTAAAAGTAGGATTGTTAGTGAAATTCAGAGCAAAAGCAGTAAAAAGGCTAATTCTGACAAGGAGTAGTCCAGTCCAGAAGTGGTACCTGTCTTTGTAG
>JAODVQ020381564.1:0-11287 GCA_025400075.2 Phenganax stokvisi | reverse complement strand
GGGGGGGTAAATCTGGGTTAGATAGAACATCTTTGTTATTGTAGTCTCTGTCATCTCTCAGGAGGTTTTTGTATTGCTATGGTTTTCATATAATCAATTCTAACCGCAAGCTGTATCATCCTTGATCGCTTCCATCAGGACAACTATTTCCCTTCCTGGAGATTGCTAAATCCCCACTCTACAATGTGGCCAAATTGTAGAGCGACATAGTTTAGGAGCAGCTCATTAGCCAACTCATAAGATCATATGTATTTGATGCAGGAGAGCTTAAAATCCAGCCAGAAGTGTGTTCGCATTCCTTTCAGCATCACACCAGGAAATTGGAGTGATAAGCCTGTTGGCAGGATATTTTGAGGAACTTCACCTGAGATTGTAGCCATATTTTATCCAGTAGTTGGTGAGATAACAGTAGAGTGGATTCAAAGAAATTTCCTCATCCATCCCTCTGCCAGTAGACTGTTCAAATTCTTTTAGTGTGTACATACTTTCCTTTGTGGATAGGCAGTTAACAACAACAACAATTGATTCAGGAAACGTGGATTACTTGGTAACTCGTGGCTATATAGTATAGCAAGCATGGTATTTGGGAGGATCTGGTTGGATATCGTAACTACGGTGTGTCATGGGAAAGAGTGCCAAGTTTCAAACTCAACGGGATCATGGAAGTAGTTTCATCTGAAATGGGTGATTTGGAAACTCACCAATATTATCTCTCTCTCTAGCAGTTGGGGACACAGCAACTGAGGTATGTTTTAAGACGGTACGTCACACATGGGATGGTCATGATATGGGAGTACCATTTTGCTGAGTTTACTGTTGGAAGCTTATGCAATTGCTGCCACATGAGCCCAAAAATTCTTCTAAGGTAGTTTCATTTTTGAGATGTTCGTGGTATGTCACGTATGGCAAGAAGCACAAGAGAATGAGTATGTTTTTCTATTTGGAGTGCTGAAATATTAGACGAAGGAAGCTGTGGTACTTTTGGAGCTGGAAGTCAAACATGTGCAGGTGAAAACCAGCCAGAGTCGTCTCGACCTGGATGTAGGTAAAAGGTATGTTTTCGGGCAGAAATGTGGCCAAAGAATTTAACAAGGACAAGTAGAGAGATCTTGTCTGTTCCTAGGGCATCAGTTGTCTGTATAGCAGCCTCATCGCTGCACAATCTCCGCATTGCACACGGCTGTAAATCGACATTCAACCCTTAAGGCACGGACGGATACTCCAGACGGAAGAATCCAGGCTTATTCAATTAACCTTGTACACAAAGCACTAAAATGGAGTTTCTGGAAGGCCACTTCCCTTGGGATATTCTCTGCATACAGGAAAAGTTCATGGGTGCTATTACATAAGTGTAATGCCACTTTTAATATACATGGTTGTTTACATACTTAGAATCCAGCCAGGAACAAATCACTATCATAGATTTCCATAAGATTATCAAAATTTGCTATATCCAGGTTTGGAATACCTAATTAGGTGATGTATTTTTCAAGAGGTATGCAATCAAATGCCATGATTACTTCCTGGATGATGCCATAACTTCCTGGTTGTCTTTGTGTGTATACCTGATGATATTTGGCTGTGAGTAGTGTCTCATCCTCCTCTCTCTAACGCCATATAGAGTGATAAATATTCCACTGCACCAGTGAGAACATGCCCAAAAGAGTATTGCCTCTCTAATAACATAGCTTGCTGTATAACTTGTGAAGCAGAATTATTCTTAAGAATTAAAACTTATTGGGCTTGGACGACGGGGTACTTTTGCAGAAATGTATAGAGGTTTACACCAATCAACTTACATTCCTCATATCATTAAGAGGAGGTGGGCCAAATACACAGAAAAATTTACAGAGCTACGTATATATGAGATCACATTGTTGTACGTCAACTTATACGTCATTGATTTTAATGTTGTGGGTATATACCTAATGTGCTTTTATATCTGGCTGCTAATATAGGGGGTGGGTTGTCTCTTACCCACTCCAATGACAGAGAGCCACATTCTGTTCTTGCCTCCCGGTGCAATCTTTGACCGTTCATATAGTGCATAGACTGCACCAGCAAAACATCCTCCTGCTCCTACCAGCTTACACGAAGTGCAGTCTGGAATATTAGGATTCTCCATGCTGAGCACGTGTGGAATATCTAAATGGAGGGGGAGGGGATAGGGGATCAATTAACGACCTCAAACATGCATGACCTCTAAATTCACCTCAGTGATGGGCGGCGAAGAAGAGCGGGATCCGCTGATATCCCGGAGGACTGTGAGTTTCCTCACGTCTCCAGCGTCCGCAGGGAGTGATGAGGCCGTTGCAGACAGGAGCACCACCAGCAGTACTCGGTGTCTACGACGCAAACAGGCAAAACACGGGTTAGCCGAAGCAGCACCTCGGTGGAGTTCAAAGTCCACCACGTGGCTGTCACCAATACTTACTATGCATAGCTATGGCGTCTGTTTCTGTAAAACAGAAAGTCTGTTCACTCCCTATGGTACCTCACATTTCATTCACAAAGTATAATCATGATAAGACAAATTGGAAGTTGGAAGTATATACAATGGCAAATTTACTGTCCATCAGAATGTCATCAAATATAATAGCTATACTTCTCTGAAATGAAGGTACCGTCATCATGTGTAAGGAAGCCTTTATCAGTATACTTAACACTACTAATGTAAGTATATACCTACACACAACGTGGCCTTACGTATAATATTTTATTAATCTCATTCCTGAACCCTTCCCCTTTCTGTAATGTGCATAATGTGGAGGGAGGAACCTTGGAATAAGGCTAAAGGTACATTCACAGTTACTTCTCAGTACAGATGAATCCATAGTATGTATTGACCTCTACTGGATAAGATTGTGGGCAGAACAGAATGTCATGTACATGGATATTAGAGATTTCTGCAAGCCATATTATCATGGTCATGTAGACCTAATGCCCTGAGTATCTTGAGACTTGGCCCAGGGATTTTCACACCTGCAGAACAATGTGACCCCATCTCTGAAGGGCAGATTCTATAGTAAACAGATGACTTTCGCATGTTTCCTCAAATGCATGTCCAATTGATGATTCATATCCATGCTATATCCTCAGGGAGTTCACTTTATGTACTATCGCAGAGTTTAGAGGCCCTTAATGTGTCTTTATAAATTTTGGGTGAGCTTTCATTTGGAAAACAAACTCTTTCTGGTGTGGTCTTGCGGTTCTTGGTTTGTCTTCTCTTTGAAGTTGTATGCATTCAGTAATTCTATGTAACGTCCAAGAGGAGGGCACAGTAAGGACCTGGCATTTTTTCTGTATGAATATCCATTAAAGAAATATAATACATAGTTTTGAATCCTTACCAGTGCTCTTTAGCAATTGTGTTACTTGTCAAGAGGGTCTTTTTTGACAGGTTGGAGTATATATTTTTGTAGAGCGCTTGAAGGTAGTAAATGCAGTGATTTAGGTGTATAGTTACATGCAACAGTGATTTTTATTGAATTAGCTGGTGATGATATAGAATGTAGTGGTGCTCGTGCTGATATTGTATTTCTGGCTTTTGTTGACAGGTTCAATGTGTTATTTCTGAGGAGGTTTTTCCAACTGGTGCGAGTGGTGTTCCCTAGTATCTGCTGCTCTTCTCTACTACTACTGGCTATGCTCATTTTTACACAGGGTGCAGGTAATCTGAATAACAAATAGTGAGCCATTATGCAATATTGTAACTGATAGTTGGATATTAGAAATGGAACAACCCTAAGGTAGTATAGTGCAATTTCTTTCTACTTATACCATGTAGGTTATGCTACCTATCATACAATAGTGTGATCATCTCACTTATGTACATCCGCTTTATCTGGTGTATGTGTATACATAGGTAATGCTATTTACATTTTTTCTATTGGTGCATATATGATGAGTGATCTGCTATATACTTCAGCTGGTGACATTACACTTCTTGTGTTCATCTAGTGCCCTGTTTAAACTAGTGTGTGATTACTACTGAATGATGCTCACACTTTGGTAAAGAGCCAACTGCAGAAGTGTTACGTAGAACTCTTATTCATAATTATCAATAATTCTGACCTTGGCTGCTTTGTCCAGCTCCATGTGTTACAGTGTAGGCTGCTAGTGATTTGATGTTCTATTTGTGTGAAAGCAAGATTGAGGTGTCACTCTGTCAAGGCTTTGTTCTAAATGACCTGTGATCACTGTCACTCCAATGGCACTGACTGTAAACCCTGTTCTGTGTGACGGCCAAGTTTTGCCATTGGTACCGTCTTCCTTTTGCTGAAACTGGGCACTGGATAGTGGGTGTGTTGTGAGTGAGAGCATATGCTAGATATTGACCTCTGACCTTTGCACAGAGTGTGTCTGTGGGCTGAATTTGTGAGTCATGACTAGATTATTGGCCATCTCATCCAGTAGTGATAAATGGTTGTCACGACCTCCAGGAGCAAAGTTCAGTTCTTAACATGTGCTAATTCCGTGTAGCATCATCCAGTTGTGCAATTGTGCGCATGAGGGTGTTATGAATGTATGTGTTTACTAGACAGGTGTTATATCAATAGGGGAGGTACTAGTGTGTGTGTGTAGGATGTTGGGGGTTATGGCAGGAGTAGTCCTTTCATTATTACTTTCCGTTAGACTCTTAGTGTTATTTCCTTATACCAGAGAATTAGTATTATCATTGGTTTGGTTTGTAAGTTTCTGTTCACCGTCACGTGTTTATAGTCAAGGTCCGATTAAACTTTGTTAACCTGGAATTCCCTATTCAATGTTACGTAATCTTGCACCAAACCTAGTTACATAGAGCCAAGTGGATATGTGCTGGTTAGCTATCATCCTGATGTAGCCTTTTATGTTATAGTCACTATATATCACTTACATAGTGGTCAATGGTCATCGTATAATCCATACACTTCGGCCCAGAATGCTGGGTGTCATGGGTTCGAGTCCCATCCAGGGCAGTTCTTTTCTTTGAAAAGAATTGTTCTGAATGCAGTTGATTTGTTTGCTTTGCACTTAACTTGTTGTCGTTTCTACACTAAATAATGCATACACTAAGCTCTAAGAAAACCTAGATATTTATGTGTATTGCTCTATGAAGACTATCACATGCTTCCTATATAACATACAAATAACCCTTACTGAGGGTTTTTGCCCATGACTCAGATATTTTTTGTGTGAGTGTTTCCGGTAGTGGCAAACCCTTACCATAGCTTGATTTTGATTAGATCCTCTTGCGGTTAATGCTTTTCCCGAAAACTTGAAAGCTTGCTTGACTTCAATATTTTGGAATAATTGTTAAAGCACTGTGACATAAGCTGGTATATGCGGGAAGAATGCTCACAAGTACGGCTGGCTACCGAGTTAAATTAATTTTCCCAAGCTTGCTAGACTTCAATATGTTGGAATATTGTTATAGCATTGTGACATAAGCTGGTATACGTAGGAAGAATGCTCATAGGTATGGCTGGCTACCGAGTTAAGTTCGTTTTCCCAGAATTGTGGATGGTAAAATACGAGTGAAGCCCTTTATTTGATGCAATGAGGGGAGTTTGCCACGTGTGGTACTACCTTCAACACCCACATAAATATTCAAAATGGTAGCAATTTGTATGCAAGTAGTGGGTGGATCATGGCAACGGAGCATTTTCCAGAGAAAACTCGCCATTTCTCCTAATCCTCATTACCAAGTGAGTAATATGACGTATGGTTGTGGCTCAAGCAAAGCATGGTGGAATAAGTTGAAGGATTATACTGGCGTATCCAGGATTTCTGGGGGTACTCGCACACTTTGTGCGTGCGCATATGCGGCTGCACCTTTTTCGTGTCTACAGATTGTGAGCTGGGGAGGATATACATAGATAGAGGTGTGTTCAGGTGTTCTTCAAAAGTTACTTTCGAATAAAACTTACCAATCTGTGTACCTACTCATCCTATTAGAGATTCATAGTAGTTTCTCTATATTATATTCCTGAGAATGATTTTATGCAGCGTATTTCAGAGTGGATATGGTAGATTGGTAGGTGTGTGTGTGTGCGTGTGCGTGTCCTTTGCTGGATGGTGGTAGAGCCAGGATATGTCTTTAGTATGAACATTGCAAAATAGGAAGTACGGTATACTGGGGGGCAGTGATGTTGAGAAACCTGATTGTATTGCGGTAGCATAGAGGCAGTTTGCTTGCAAGTTATGCAGAGCCGGTCCACACATCTCATGTATAGGAAGGAAGAGTTTCTTCAAAAGAATTACATCCAGTCGCAATTATTTATGTGTGTACGTGTGTATGTAGGTGTCGAGTTTACACCTAAAACGTTGCCAAGTTCTGTCTGCTCTGAAGTTCTTAAAATGACTTCCTACAGGATGGAGCAAGAGTACTGCATCATAGGAAGATAACTCGCTCAGTGTTAGCAGTAACTCCGGGAGTTTAGTAGCCATGATCTTAGCTGACATTGGTGCTTCTTGGTATGTCCGAGAGTCGTCACTGTCCGTCAGAAATCACACGTGTAGAACGGAAGATTTTGCAGTAACTAGGATGAGGGAGGATGTCTTATGAGTGCTGTGTTTAAGTCACTCATTCCTGGTTGACGAAAGAAATTGAGAGCACGTCTTATGTACACTGTAGAGGTACATAATTATAGTGTTCTATCATTGTGCATACTACATCATAGATGGAAGCTTGGTTTTGAAGATTATATGCATGAACATACTTGTGTGATATTACTCTATATTATGATTCACTTCCTGTGTGTGATGAGTGGGTGTAGTTGGGAGTAAAATGATGATATGTGGTGAGGTTTGTGGCTGGGTAAAGTTCAAACTGGGCCAGAGGTGTTTTTGAAGGGTTTTAGTGCAATGGAGACTTTCATAGGAGTATATTAGAAGAGTGTATTAATACATCTGATGTTAGAAAGTGAAATTTTCATTGCCTCTTGGAATTGTGTTTGCCTTATGATATAGTGTGACGAACACATTGAACTATTAGTGTGCTGCCTACACTGGTCAGTACTGGTCAGCTTCAAATGTCATTTGGAGTTTATAGGCACTATTATGTAGGCTGATAAAACCCTAGGTATACCGTAGATTGGGAAATGTTTACCGTTAAAATTTTTTGCCACTCCCGCAGAGGGTGAAAATTAAACGCCCGAAAATTTAGCGCATACGTATATAATATGTGTGGGCTTATGTGCATGCATGCGTGGTGGCAAAAATTAAATGAGCAGAAATTTATTACGTGAAAAAATGAGCATTAAAATTTCCTGGTCTATGGTACATCTCTAGTGTACATTGGCATTACTGGTACACAAGAACTTGCCATTTTCACCTTGCCACTGAAGAATTTTAACCACCACCAAACTAGTTAGTCTCTAGGCCAAACACCGTGACTAATCTCTGTCTGTCTTCTCCTCATTCAACAGAGGAGTACAATATATACCTGACTGGACTCATACCAAGTCAGTTCATCTTTGCTCTGGACACTAGAGACATGTCAGAGTTTAAGAATGTTTTGTGGATGTCCACTATCACTGTTGTCTCAGTCAGCATTGTGAGTTATATATACCCTCTCTTGCTCTCTCTCTTTTTTCTTCTGATGGGCCATACAGTATAACTCTACTTTCATGAGCAGTATGTATAAAGTTGAAGTTATGCTAGCTTCATGAAGATTTTTACCTGGAAGCTATTTTTGCTGCTGTGTACAGTGAAACCTGTCTAATCCTGTCACCCTCAGGCCAGCTTTAGTTGGCCTGATTAGATAGGTGACTGCATTATACAATTAGGAAGCGATTATACAGCTATATAGCTGTTGGGACTTCAGTTTGGGACTTCAGTTTGTGACCTGAATACAGAGGTGACCCCCATTACTCAGGTGACCAGTAGCTCAGGTTTCACTGTAGTTGTAAAACTAGACCAATAATTAATATTACATCAAGGTGGAATCCATCTCAGCAACCACCTCTCTACCATGACCAATAGCACTGGTTCAAATACCTTTGTTTACAGTTGGAGCCCCTCTACAACAGCCCCTCCCCGTAAAATATGGCTGAAATGTCATTCATTCACCCAGTTCCACTATACATGATATATCACTGTTGTTATAAACTCATGGATGTTTCTGCAGTGCAAGGGAGCAGGGTTGTTAGTTGCTGGTCTGCTCTACGTCAGAGGACGTGAACTGATTGTGAAACGACTCCACAAACACTACTTCTTGAGGAATATCTACTATCACATCAATATCACGGACCATTCTATTGATAACCCGTGAGTTTCAACAATGCATGATAGCTCCTTAGATCAACATGATGAAAAGTTAGTAGAAATTGTGATCCAACAAAATATGTATGAACTAGACACAAGTCAAGTAATGCTTTCATTCACCTAGGTACAGCCTTCTATCCCCAGGTGGATGCCACTTATATAATGTGGTCAATCTTTCGCTCAAATGGCCTACGGTGTAACAATATTAGCAACAGGCACTTCCTGTTTTGTATACTCTGTCTCAATTAATTAAATTCGTAAAGGATTGTCGAGTTGTTATTGATATTGTAGCATGTTCTCTAATGTGGTCTGCTGTGCAACCCTCTTAGGAAGCTATGGTATCAATCAATCACTTGTTGTCCATCTGTGCAAGGAAGTCATTGAGCTATTGGGGATATGTACATTTTGAGATGAATTTTAAAGTACTTGAAAGATATGCACATGAAACAGCCTGCTGAGGGAAATTACCAAGTGTAGGTGTACATAAATACAATCATCAGTGCATTAAATAATGTTGATCAGTGATAGTTATCTAGGAATTGCAGGTGTGTGAGGAAGTAACTAAAAGTCTATAGGTTATAGTGTATTGTACAATTGAGGCAAATTAATTGCCACCGAAGCAGCACGTGGCACAGGGGACTAATTTAAGTGTAGCTATAATACATAACATATGTACAACATTCAGTGCTCTGATGAAGTACGGGAAGTTATGGAATATGTTTGGGTACAGGAAGTTATGGAATATGTTAGGGGACTTCCAGTATATACCCTTTGTATCCTAGCCAGATTGAACTTTTACATAATATGTACCAGATGGAACTCCAGGAGAGACTTGCATATATTGTAATAGCCACTTTGTGAAGCAAATGTGGGATGTACAGGGTATAATGGACAACTTATGCACTTGGACTCAAAAAATCTGCAAAGATGGGCCAGTTTTTAAGGGTACATCTTATAGAAATATTTAAGGAACTAGCCATCACAATGTAAGGTGGAGTTTATGAATACTTGGAAGTATATAAGGGCTGAATTTAGCGAGCTTTACTAAAAAATATAACAAACCAATCAAGAACAATGAGCTACAGTCGAAGAATGCAATTTCGTTCCACTTGTACTAAAATAGCCTTTATAATGACAGTAGTGCTACACTTCCTTTATTATATCTGCTTCCATTGTTAAAAATGAAGATGTACATATTTCTGGATTATTTCACAAGAAAAGGAGTCGTTTGGTTGTTTGTGTTACACCAATCCTGCAGATATATGTATCAGTTATATTTAACTCCTTACCAGGTCTATCAATCTCTCTGTCAGTTATTCTGTTTGTGACATTAACAACCTATTAATGTAAACCTTGCTTCCGCTACTAGTCATTGTACAAGCTGTTAAAAACTAGTGGTCTAATACCTACCTACACATTCTAGTATAATGTCATTAACACTTGGTGCACATGCACAACGGCTACATTAGACGCTCTGGGTGACCACCTTTTTTTCTAACCCTGTTTGTGTCTGACCAGTCACTGATCCATAAGCATCTAGTGTATACAGATGAGTGTGTGCGCCTTGTGTCACAATATCTTCAGAAGTTATTACCAAAATGCTTCATTGCTGGATTGCTAGTTGTTTTCAGCTACCATTTATACAGTATGTACATAGCATTGTGTATAACTGCTTGTAATCATCATTCTGCTCATGTGTATAATATAGTAGCTATATTATAATTGCTGATTGGAGCATTATTGTGTGCCGTGTTGTAGAGTGTTCCTCTGGTATGTATTGTTTTGATTGTTTAAAGGACTTGTAGCAGTATATAAGGGCTGTTACTAAAGATAGAACAAATCAATCAAGAACAGTGGGGCACAGTGAAAGAATGTAATTTCATTCCACTTTTACTATATTTAGCCCTTAAATACTGCTACACTTCCTTTAGCTACACAACCATTTTTATACCTTAGAAATGATGAGGTGTGGTCTAGTAATTCCACCCCATTGGTGGAGAGTATTGAGGGTTTAAACTTTAGCGTGTAGAATTACATATGTGGTAACTCATAATATGTTTGACTTCCAGACTGCTGAATGCACTATTCAAAGAACTAGAGAGGCCCCTTACTATGTTGCATGCAATACCCTCTTGTTGAGATCTAACATTCACATTAGTATTCCTCATTCCAGAGATCAACGTATTACGCAGGATGTGGACAAGTTCTGTGACCAGGTGACTCAAGTCCTTCCCAAAATTATTCTCTCTCCCATTATCATTGCCTACTATACCTACAAGACATTTGAAAGGTGCGTTCTACTCACTCACATACAGTTCAAGTTAGTATATAAACCTTGCTGCCAAAAGTGTATACCACCCTTAGAACAGTGTATACATAAGAAACCTCTGTTTCACTCCCAATACTCCGACTGCTCCCACCCTGACGTCTTAATGTCTATCCCCTAATAGTGTCCACTATAGAGAGGGTTCCATCTTAGAGCTAAGGTAAAGGTTACAACCTGTCAAAAAAAGAAGGAGGAAGAAGGGGGAGTTGATGAGGTGGCGGAGGAGGAATACGTATTTCTTACATTATCCCAGTACTGGCAGCCTATACACTATAAGCACTGATATCTTGTAATGTGTTTCTTTGTCCATGTAGCATGGGATACTTAGGACCACTGTGTATATACGCCTACTTCGTTATGTCATCAGTCATCAATAAAGTCATCATGAGTTCTGTAGCTCCTCTGGTGGTTAGGCAGGAGAAATTGGAGGGAGACTTCAGGTAGTTCTCATAATGTATGCACTATCTTTATGGGGTAAGGGACACGGTTGGAACAAGTTTTCACACGGGTTACATGTATATACACACTCTGTTACAAGTAATTAGCGGACTAATTGCAGCTAGTGCGTAAGAATGAAACCCTCAAGAATGTACTGAATTTGTGCAGCATGTAAGTGACATAACAGCATTAAAGGAAGTGTAGCAGTATATAAAGACTATTTTTAGTACAAGTGGAATGAAATTGCATTCTTTCACTGTATCCCATTGTTCTTGA
>JAODVQ020381454.1:0-11288 GCA_025400075.2 Phenganax stokvisi | reverse complement strand
AGAATTGCATTGCAAGTTGCAAGAAAAATTGCATCGTGTAACAGGGCCTTTACTACAGAAGGAAATACTTACTCGGAAAGCTCTGACTGATAAAAAATCGCCGGCTTCGTTTCGACCCCACTTGGTGAGACATTTGAACAAAATCTTGAATTGGTCAAACTCGATTCTCTGTAATTTACTTGAATCAAGCTCGTAACTGGGAGACGAAGCGGAACCCCATGAAGGACTTTGCAATTGACCATCCTAAAAGACACCAAAAAACAGATCAGCAAGAAAAAACATTACAAACAGGTCTGGTTGTATAGAAGAGCTTTTGGAAACAAAGCTTTACTTAAGGCCGTTTTCCACTACGCGAATTTCTTCGAGCAAAAAATAAATCCAGCAACGTGATTGGCTAGTAAAATAATTTGCCGCGAAAAGTCGAAAGTGAGCCAATCATTTTGCTAGGTTTATTTTTCGCACGAACAAATTTGCGTATTGGAAAACGGGCCTTGGAGAGGATTACCTTGAACAGACGATAGACCAAGTCTAATTCATTTACGGTGAAGCGAGTTTCCTCAGCGACATTACGGACTACAGTTTTACGAATACTATCTTCCATTCCTTGAACAACTTTCAGTCTTTGAGTGTTCCTGGTTCGCTCAATTTGTTCCGAAGTTATAAAGCCAAATTTACGATACGAGTCCACAATCAACTGAGAGACATCGACTGATGATGAAACCTGAAACAAGAGCATCTAGCTTCGGAAGAATTCATTTCTCAAAATCCCTAATTAGTCCTTAGCATCCCCAGTTATTCCTTATTAAAGACATTCCTACTTCCTTCTAAACTTTCCTAGTAACTGCTCAATATTCCTACTCACTTCTCAACATCTCTACCTACTCCATAATATCCCTACTTACCCCTCAATGTCCCTACTTACTCCTCTACATTCGTAACAATTCTGCCTTCTCCTCAACCTCCTTACTTAATTCTCAATATCCATACTTATGGTTCAACAACATTACTTACTCCTCCACATCTCAACTTACTCCTCAACATTCTTACGTATACTTTAATCCATTTACTCCTCAATATTTCTGCTTATTTCTCAACATCACTGCTAAATCCTAAAAATCCTTGCCTACACCACTTTATCAATACTTACCCCTGGATTGGTAGTTGAACCACGTATGGACGAAGCAGCAGATTTGAAAGGAGAATCGTATTCCTTGTTGGTGATATTGTCCAAGTACTCAGATAATATCGTCATTCCTTCGCCATCATCATCAACTGAGAGCAATTTGGATCTGTTAGCATGCAGTATTGCTAAAGCCACTTGGAATATGACCTGTTCAGAAATTAAACAACTTTTATAGTGAATCCGTTTGGACGAATATGCCGATTGGTGTAATATCTGGGACATTTGGGATGCCCACCGTTGAATATTTTGAAAATTTTCATGAAGGCAGCCAACGTTAACGGTTATAACGTAACACTTTCAATTTTCTTAAAACCTATATTTATGATCAGACGTGAACTTTTTTAAGCCAATACATCGATTGGTATCGTCTGGGGGCGAATTTGGAACTTTGGGACATAAATATTCTTTCTATAATCTATTGTTATATACCTTGGCACCGTCGTAAAAGAAACAGTCAACAACATTCACGGCACTTGCAAATGGAATAACACTAGACAGTTATAAAAGAAAATGAACACAAAATCATTAAGATGAAAGACACATACTAAATGCTCAGGGAGAATCAACATGCATTATGAAATATAACATAAGAGTAACTGTTTATTTCTTTAACCAGCTTTGAGTAAAGCCCGTGCTCCACTACGCGAATTTTTTCGAGCGAAAAATAAATGCAGGAACGTGATTCGCTAGCAAAATAATTTGCCGCGAAAAAGTCGAAAACGAGCCAATCACGTTGCCACATTTCTTCTTCGCGCGAACAAATTCGCGTAGTGGAGAACGGGCTTAACAGGGCAGCAAAGAGCAGTCAAATTCAAAAGTTCGTATCCTAAAAAGAAATCAAACTTATCCTCAATTGTTCATGCGTTTTTCCACTACGTACAAGACAGTACTAAACGCATAATGAAAAGAATTAACCTTAGTTTCGTTTGATAAGTACAAGTTGATCACAATCTGCAACATCGTACCTGAGAAATAGAGTAAGGAACCAGGATAATGAGATCATATGCAAAATGCCAAGATCTTTTAAATGATCATAAAGTTCTGGGATATTTTCACGAATTAGCTCTTCAAAAACACCTGAAAATAATGAAAAATTCAAACAAACACCAAACACAAAATAATGTAAGAGCTAGAACATATATAGTTAGTTTAGTTTAGGTTTCCTTCTGTAGTAACACTGGATTAATAAGAGAAGACTCTTACCGGATCTCAAAGAAAAACAGCTTCAAAACGACGTAACTATCCAGCATATATACAGTTAGTTCAAATACGCTAACCTTGATCAACTAAGGCTCCAACAACTTTAGTGTTGTAATAATCAGGCAATAATCTTTCACAAACAGCAACAAGAAGCCAGAATGCTTCCTCTTCATTGCAATAAAGCAACAAAACTGAGGCAACAATATTCATCGCCTGACAATATCCTATATAAAAGATGATGTGAGGAAAACTCTGATGTACATAGTTGATCAACTTGTAGTAATCTAGAAGAATAATGCTAGTTCTTTTTCTCATCATAATATGTGTATGTAGTATAGTATTGTATATGATAAAGATATGAAAAAGTGAGCATAAATTTGATATGTTTGCTCTTAATAAGGGTATAAACTTTAAAAAAAAATTGACAGCAACTCACTGCCCTATAAGGTCTTCCAAAGCCCACTTCAATAGCTTACAGTACCTATTGTTGGGTTTCTCCAAGCATAAGCTGTTAAAACGCGACGTAAAGCATCAATTCCAAGTTCTGATTGAAAAGCAGGATGTTCAGGAAGAGACCTTGTGAAAATATAATTTAAATTTTTCACTACAAGTAATCTAAAACCAAACTTGACAACCCCAGCCCAGCCCAGCCCAAACCAACCATATTCATCCATGTAATTAGGATAAAGTACCTGTGTAAATCTCTTTCTATTTCTTCATTAGCCAAGGTTAGCTGACCACTACTTTCCTCGACTAATGATTGATAGTAGCCAGGATGGGTTGCAATCTATACATAGAATTGACTTGATTAGTTTAATTGGTCCTTATGCTTTGTGCATCAGACTCTTTTTGCTCTGAGCAGTGCTCCTTGGCTCAAGCAGACCCTGAGTGCTCTGAGCAGTGCGGTTATGTGCACAGAGCAGGATCCTCATACTCTGAGCAGCCCTCTCATTCTCCAAGCAGGCTCCTCTTGCTCCAACAGACCTTTTGTTGTGCTCAAAACTGACTAAAAGTGCCACACCAGCAGTTTTATAACTACCTTCATACCAACCAAACTACCAACCCAGTTGAATACTGCTGTAAAAGTTTTAATTTCGAACTTAGGTACCTCAGTAACAGCACCAGAAAATATCAACCAAATTTCAGCGCGTAAACTATCAGGAATTCCCTTTAAAATCAGTTCATGGGTCTTCACTGTACGATACATACAAACACCCCTGGTGATAAGAAAAATCTAAATATTTAGTAACACTGAATGAATAACTGATGACTCTTTCTGGAGATCTAGGAAGAACAGTTTCAAACTGGTAACCAGTATAAATATAGTTAGTTTAGTTCAGGTTTCCTTCTGTAGTGACGCTGGATCAATAAGAGATGACTCTTACTGGATCTCTAGGAAGAATAGCTTTGAACTGACAGAACTATCCAGCGTAAATATAGTTAGTTTAGTTTAGGTTTCCTCCTTACTAGTAAAACTTGATCAATAAGAGATTACTCCTACTGGATTGTTAGAAGGCACAGTTCAACACTAGCAGAAATACACAGTAAGTATATATGAATACCAGACCTTCCAAACTCAGCAAAATGAAGGTCCCATAAATGTTCCTTCACTGGTTCTTTAACATTCACTTGACTTGGTGATTGATGTGAGAACATTTTGGTAAGTGGTGACTGCATCTTAGCTTTTAAGTTCATTGAACTATTTCTGAAACATACATACACACTAACAATTGAAATTGAAAGTCCAAATTGTTCATTGGAAGGCCAGTCATTGAATGAACTCAAAAAATAAAGCATCATTATTGTCTTACTCGGGCGTAGGAACTCGGGCAAGAAAATCAGATATTCTCCTGACCAGATAATCTCGATCTTTGAGAGATGCAAAACTGGCGAATGCAAATGAAGCCTACAATAGACAATACAAGAAAATGATCCTCCAAAAAGAAGTCTATTGCCTGTCTGGACCCATATCATGATTTCAAGCTAGATAAATACTAATAGTTTACCTTTGATTTTGTTGTGATGTGCATGGCGTTCGGCAAAGTAGGATTGTTCGCTTTCTCAACGACAGTAATCTCACGCATTGGGATAACAACTGACACCAAATGCCTAATCTGAAAATATCATGTAAACAATATTTCACTTTGGTTATAAGGCATATGTACCTTTGCATGCATTTGCTACTTAGGCTGCGTTTACACTATACCGGATTCACCTGTCACGACATCTTCGTTTCCTGTTAAGGAACGATATTTACCAGCAATTGTTGACTGGGCTGACAGATTTTGTACATTTCTTTGTGTCAGTGCTATCAAAAATCTTTATAAGGTATCAATAGCTGCAAAATTTGACCCGCTCCGATGGCAATCCGGTATAGTGTCGAGGCCTTAGTGAGTTCACACTTTGTGAATTGGAATGGTTGTACTGAAAGCTCACTTACTTTGCTGGAAAAACACATGAAATTTGGTGAACAATACAGGGTACCCCAGATCACCGATTTAGAATGAGGACTCCACAAAGTACATTCACAATCGCCATCAAGTTTTTCTTCACTCGGAAGACGAAATAACTTGCTGAAAAATATTAAAAATTTTTTTTGAAGCTTCAATGTTTGACTGCAACTATCAAAAACAATTCTGTAAATAGAGTACCGATAATGTTCGCTTCGAGCTCTTGCATCCAAGTCACGTTTCAACATTGATGCAGTCTTTTTTCTTCGTTTTTTCCTTTCCCTAATGTCAGAAGGCAACATGTAGTCAGCCGCAATAAACTATCAAATGCCTTAATTTCATTTCAACATAAATGCATTCTCATGAAACATTGACAAGTTTTACTTTGCACTTGGAGGAGACAAAATGGATTCCACTTCAAATCCTTTTTCTGCAAGCAGCCTATGGAACAATGCAAATAATACTGACATATCAAACCCATTAAAAGCTACATATTAACATCAGCTTTCTCCAGTCAGAAAAATCACTACTAAGTACCGTCTCATTGCAATGTTTGCCAGTTGTTCCATGAGAGCAAATGTTTCTGATGCGTGAAGAAGCAGGGAAAAATTATGCTAAAAAAATTGGGATAATTTCACATGTCTAACATTTTTCCACTTAAAAAAACAGCAGATACGTTACATTGGATCATACATACTTCAAAAGACCGAGTGCAGACTTTGATTCCATCAGGAAGAAGAACTGTATTGGTCCTTTCCAGTTTCTAAAATTTACAGACACATAACAAGTGAGAATATGTTTTATTTGCTTGTTCTTCCAAAGGTACACTTCTGCGCAATTGACCACCATTTACTGCTGACTTACTGTGACATCAGTCCAACGAATCACAAGTCTCGCTTCGCGTCCCAGGAGGAATGAATAAAAACACAAATGATTGATGGAAAGATACATCCAGCCTTGACGAGGTACAACTCCTTTCCAATAGCTGCATGAGTAATCTAACATATTAAGACAAACCACACTTAGCTAGAAATTTACAAGTTTAGGTGGACAAGAATTAGTAAGCTGAATTCACCTTAAAATTAAAACAGTTAATAGAGATACAACTCACAATTTACAAGCTTTTCTTCTTCGGGCATATGAAACAATCGTTTAAATCTCATAAATGTTGATTGAAATTTTGCTGACTCTGGAGTGACTAAAATTTAAAGAAGAAATCCTAGCCTTCTACGTAGGACAAGCATGGCAATACCAAAAAAAAAGGTTAAAAAAATCCCAGCACAAAAAGTGTTCACAGTGAATTTGTTGGTAAACAAACTATAAATAGTACCTTCTGGGCCCTTTTTGGCTTCATTGTGAGCAACTAAACTTTCAATTTTTGCTTGAACAAATTCCTTTGCATCTATGTCACTGTCGAATGATTCTGTAAGTAATTCCAGCCATAATGGTTAGTGGATAATGTATCTTAACTCCAGTTATGCTACGAGTCAAGTGGGTCCTCGTTTCATGAAGCCTGGGCTCCAAGGACATTGTTGTTGTTCCGTTATTAGACTCATGTGATCTCTTATTGAGTTTGTCATCGTTTGTGAATGAGAAAGTAATAAATCATTGTGGTCAGTAGTCATGTCATGAAATGGATTGACTCCTATATATGATGAGAAACTAACTAAGAGATCATGCGAGTTTATAAAACAGAACAACAATGTCCTTGGAGCCCAGGTCTCACGTAATGAGGTTCCCACTGGACTCAAAACATAACTGGATAGCTTAATATACATTATGTACTAATGTTATAATATACGTAATAAGATACATGTACATATTGGTAATAAATATTATATATTTCACCTAAAGTAGGAAGAAGGTGTTGTTCAAGCCATTTCCAGTTTGTTTCAATTTCTTTCTTTTTGGCAGCTGTTGCAATAACTAAAATATGTTTAACATAATTTAGAATAATAATTAATGTATTTACACAATGCAATTTCTTGAGAAAATTACCATAAATAATATCAGATGATGAGGTTGATTGCAAAAGAATTCTGAAAGGGGATGGCTAAAATAAAATAAAGAAATATTATTATATGATATATAAAGAGAGAAGCTTGCCTTGACTGGCAAATCTCTTACAATACATTCTACTAAAGTTCTTTTGTCACTCTGTCTAACATCAGATGCTTTTACTAATCAAGACCAAACTCCTGCTTCTTAATGCCTAGTAAACTATGTACAGTAATTTATACTTTTGAATCAAGCACATGATCAAATGTCCCAACTAGTAGTGATGTGAAACCACGATCACCATGTCCTTTCCTTCTTTGCAATGTAAAATAAGGATTTGCTCGCTCTGTCGTCCTATGGACATATAAAAGAAACAAACGGCAATAACTGACTGTTATAAAATGTTAAACCATTGAGATGCAAGAGCCTCACTCTAATGAGTAAAGGTTATCTGGTGTTGGAGACACTAACAGTCCAAAGCATACCAGGGGGGGGATTGCATCTTAATGGGTTAACATACATTAAATTTATTGGGATCAAAATAATGCCTAAATATTTTCATCAAAGCACATAAAACTGGCTTGGCAGACCTTTCTCAATAAAAACTTAAAAGCTATTTATTTACAACGCTACTTTGGTACATAAATGTTGGTATATAATAAACAAACTTTCAAAAGATTGGCTGTTTTATTTGACTCAAAATAGCCCAATATTGTTCATTTAGCCAGAATATTAACAAACAGAGCGGTATTTTCAACTTTCTGAACACTCACCACAAAGCATTCGCTAGAATAACTTCAGCTGGCTTCACCCACATTGTTTTTGTCAACCAAAAACACAATAAAAGACAAAATTATCACAAAGCAAATTAACCAAAACAAAAACAATATCCGTTTTAACTTTTAAAAGATCCCTCCCCCTGGAAATGATGAAAGGAATTTTTATTCCATGGGAAATTTATCTTTTCCTCAAACAATACGGAAAATGATTAAGAAATTTCCAGAGGATTTTATTAAGAGATTCAGTTGCTCGAAGTATTGTTCCTTACTATACTAAATGCTAACTCTGCATATGTCATTTTTATTTACATAACGTGGTTTCTATCTAAACTTGAAAATATACAGTTAAAAACTACTACTGTAACATGAGACCAAAGTTGTTGCTTCTTCGTTACTTCATATTATGCACTTGTCTAAGAATTTTGGCAAGGCAAAAGCAAAAAGCAAGGCTAAAGTGCCCTCCTAATGAGAAGCTTGAATACTTTTCGGCTTTCAATAATTCTGTTGGCTACTGTTTTTCTTTGTACGTAAAAAATTTCGATTCTTCAAAGCGTCTATCAGCATGTTGTTTTTGTGGGTAACGGTGTTTTGGGATCCTAAACTTCACCATTTTTTGGTGTTCCTCTCGCCGAGATGAAAACATGACATCTTGTTCCTACTGAACTTTATCATACATTGATAACGAGTCTTGTAATCTGTTGACAATCTAAAAAATCAATATATTATGTTTTTAAATAAAGAAACGGTTTGGAGAATTGGCCAAATTCTTTGTTTTATCATTTTGTTCAAACTTGCAAAGGAAAAGTAGTACACGGTGATGAAACGGCCCTTTTCAGTAGGTGGTCTTAGATGTATGTTACCTCTTGATAAAAGTTAATCTGTTCTCGTAAAAAATTCTGCATCAATTCTTTATAATCCGAAACTCTCTGCTTATGGAAAAGATTAATTTCCGCTGAAAAAAAATTGTGAAAAGTAATACGATATTACTAACAATAATCTAAAAGAGTAATTTTGTCAGCTGTCCACTACATTTCATTGTGCAAGAAAAGCAACCTTGTCAGTATATACAAATGCATAAAGTACAGACAATCAAATGGTTGTTGTTGTACTTACATATGGTTACATTTGTAATAACATTGGCTCGTGTTGTAACTTGCTGCACCAAATCAGCCTGAAATTGAATAAAACACTATAATTTGTGCAAAGTACACACGTCTCAAGTTAGCAAGACCATCACACAACGTCCTTGTTTACCAGAAAGTTCATACTTTACATTACCTCAACTTTTTCTTCATTCTGTTTTCTTTCACACTCTTTTACTTTTTCAACTGTCGACTGCGACAAAAAATTAAACTTTTGCCCGTTCTCCACTACGCGAATTTTTTCGAGCGTCAAATAAATCCAGCAACGTGATTCGCCAGCAAAATAATTTGCCTCGAAAAAGTTGAAAGCGAGCCAATCACGTTGCCAGATTTAGTTTTCGTGCGAACAAATTCGCGCAGTGGAAAATTGTTGTAGAAGTGGTTTGAACACTTGGCCGAAAACACAGTTATATTAAGCCATTCTCACCTTATGAACGTGAACTATTTCCGGAAACGTAGACAAAATCCCCGAATACTCTTGCAGTCCGTCCATTAAGTACAAAAGATCTTTTCTGGGCTAAAATAAAAATATGACCATTCATCTAGTTTACCATTTATTTAATCTTTATATAATAATAATGCTTATACAACAAGTCGCAGAGTTTTGAAACAAAATTTAACAAAAAGCAAACCTGTTCTCCAAAGAGTTCTCCAATCTCATCATAGGTTCTTCCAGTGTGAGAAATTGCCTCCGTGAGAGGTTGGGAATCTATGAAATTATAGAGTTTATCATCTAGTATAACTATATTGTGTTAGCGTAGTATAAGTATAATGTTGTCGCCGCGACACTGAATCAATAAGAGATGACTCTTACTAGATCTATAAGAAGAACAGTTTAAAACTGACGGACTTGTCCAGTACAAATATAGTTTAGTTTAGTTTAGGTTTCCTTCTGTAGTAACACTGGATGAATAAGAGATGACTCCTACTGGATGTCTAGGAAGAACAGTTTAGAACTGATAGAACTATCCAGTATAAATACAGTAAGTCTAGTTTAGCTGTCCTCCTGTAGTGACGCTGGATCAATAAGAGATGACTGTTGCTGGATCTCTAGGAAGAACAGTTCAGAACTGATAAGATTATCCAGAACGGATAAAGATTAGTTTACTTACAAGCTCTTTGATGCAGCTCAAACGACGAACTGAGGTTAGCAAATGACGATCCAAATTTCTTATGGGTATTTCTGAACACTAAATGAAACCAACTTCATTAAGAAACACATGACGTCTTCGACACAAGCAAGCAAGCTCATGAAAGTTGAAAATCAGAAAAAGTCTAACAGGTATTTTTTTATACCTCCATCAAACTTCAGAGCATATGACTGACATCTTTCAAAAACTCTCTGCACACAGTGTTCCATAGTTTTTGAAAAATGAGAGAACTCTTCAATTTGTGTATCACTATAAATGCAAGCAAAATTGTACGTAATTTTATTATATATTCTACCAAGTCTCTAGATCATTTTATATCATTGAATTCAAATTTTCAAAAATTTTGTTTCACTTACGCATCATCTAGTGATACAAATTCTGTCGTTGGACACTTCACGGTAAGAAAGAATGAAGCACCACAAAGTTTATCAGACTCTGCTTTTCTTTTGCCAGCTTTCCATTCCTAAAAACAATATTTAGTTTCATTATAAAACTCTACTAACCAGAAAATCCATTTAGATTAAGTTTTTGCATAAAAAGATCTATTACAATTCTTCTTTAAATTACTCAAGATCATATAAATATGTACAATCTCGAGTCTATAGCTAAACAAAGTATGCTTGCCTTTTCGTTATCTTTACAACAAAGAAAATGTTGAAAAACGTCGCTTTTTGAGACTAAAGGATGTCTGGATAAACGATTGAGCCATTTTTCTAATCTTTCTCGCCGTTTTTCCACAAATTCTTCCGCATATTTTCCTGACATAAAAAAACAATACATATTTGTAGCAATTTACATTGCCTGAATCAAGGTCAGGGATTGTGCGTTTTATTAATATTTGAGTAACTCATAAAAGAATTGTAATAGACTTTTCCACGCAAAATTTAATCTTTATGCATCTAACCGAGACATCGAAGTTGCCGAAATTAACTTTAAAGGAGGATTTTTGAGACCAATTTAAACAAAAGAAAACTAATTTGCACTTCTTGTTTTCGTCATGTCCGGCGACTTCAAATCTTTTAAATTCACGAAGATAAAGTATTGGCATGAGAAGATATATTACAATTCGTCTTTAAATAATCAAATATTATAAATTGCGTATAATCCGCAACACATCTTGATCTCAGGCCGTTGAGATAATTTTGTAGCAAGTTCTCGTGGGTCTGTACCATCCTGTATAGTAACCGCGAATAGACCTACCAGTTATCTGTTTTTCGGGAATCGGTGGGATGGATAAACAAGTGAATTTTTCGAGTAATCTGCAGTACAGCCAATCAAAATGCTTGAAACGACGACTGACCGCAATTCCAGTGGACTGTCAAGAGAAATAGATTAATAAGAGATGACTCTTACTGGATCTCTAGGAAGAACAGTTTAGAACTGAT
>JAODVQ020381242.1:0-11289 GCA_025400075.2 Phenganax stokvisi | reverse complement strand
TCAATAGGTTATTGTTTCGGCCAAAAGCCAGCGATAATGCAGTTTAATCTTTCGTAATTAGCATTTCATTTCGTTGTAGTGCATGCATAATCCATAGCCGTAGCTAGTTCTTCGCGCTTGAGTAAAAACGCTAAAACTTCCACTAAATTGTATGCTTCAAACGCACGATGCTAAAATGGTTTCGTTAGGTATTGCAAGATTGCATGTTACATGATTAAGAAAGTGTTACTGTGTTAATTGCTTGTTGATTGCTCATGTCATGTTTATAGTATGCTAATATGTTTGTTATACTAGTAGTAGAGTTATATTTTGTTTCTATTTAACTGTTACATTTAGTTCGAACCGATCTTTACTGATACCATTTCGACCTACAACATCTTGCTTACTTGTGTACCTGCTTATTCTACGAGCTGTTGTACCGTCGAGTATAGTGATCAATCGAGACCCGTTCATATCTTGTTTTAGTGAATAAATTGTCAGAACATTGTCGTTTACAATTCTATCGAGTTGGTATTTTTACCCACGCACGGTCTATAACCAAGTAGCTTCATTTGGATTACGTTTGGATTCATTCTCTGTCGAATGAAAGCTACAGAGTTATCGTTCCAGTTGATCTTACAGCTCACTGGCCAGGATTTGGCAGCCATGCAGGTTGCTCCAGTCCTTTAAAAATTTTTTTGGAAAAAAAAAGCATTTTTATATCCAGACAGTTTGGAACTTGATTCTCTCATTTGTTTGGTAAAATGCATGTAAACTTAAAGAGCGACAGTTAAATCTACACTATATGCAAGAAAATTTAACAAAAATTATACTGTTTTCAAAAAAAGTTGAAGTAAACACGAAAATTAAAAAAAGTCCGCGCGATTTTTTGCCGTTTTTTCTGAGGTTTTGAAAGTTTGAGATGCACTTAAGTGTTTAAACCTCCAAAATAGTATAGTTCTGTGTTAAATACACTTATTTTCAAAGTTTCACAAAGATTGAGCCATTAGCCAAAGAAAAAATAGTGTTTTTATGGTGTAAACACACAGAGCCAAGACGCAGAATAATGAGTAATACAGAAGGGTCACTCAGGGGTGCAACGTGTCCTCATTGCGCAATCTAGCCGTCCGCCATTACTCCAGCCAGTTGATTAAAACAGTGGAGTAGAAGACAATATGGCAGAAATCCATGTCGAAGACAAATAAATCGTTGTATGATGAAAATAATAGCTCTGATCGGGATAAAATCGTCAAATTATGTAATTGAAGGCAAGTAGAATTATTTTTGTGGATTATTACATCGTAGGAGTTTTGTTTTTTGCTTTTATATCAACTGAATTACGAATGTGCACAATCGGAAGACCTTCACTTGGTTTCAAAAAAGTTCGCTAAACGATGTTTTTTCTTCATTTTTTAGACAAATTATTGCAGGGCATTTGTCAAAAAGCCGTAGCAGTCATTTTCAGTGCTAAATCTTGCCCAGAAAGTCGTGCGTTCGTGCAGTAATTAGCAAAACTATTAGGCTCCGTTCAACAGTGTTATTGTGTGGTCAGGTGTATTTGTCTTCAGAAATTACAGCAGCGTAGATTTGGACGAGAAGTTCATTATACATTACTGGATATTTCAACGTATAAGAATAAAAGACATAGGGTACATGCAGAATTTTGTGGTGGCAAATTTTGACACTTGAGTAAACTTAAACAATGTTTCTGTAACCAGTCATGGCAACCTCGCCTGCGCAGTATATGAAGTGTACAGTATGCTTGGAATTATGTAATCCAGCTATGGTTCCCACGGCTTGCTGCGGAAGAGATAACATTACTGTGAGTAGAGTAAAAAGGGGATTCTGGCACATTTCGACTCCGCCCACTTTTATGCAGATGAGCTTAAACCTGTCAATCAAATGTTTTGTCTTTTTTTTGACTCTTTTTTTTAATTTGTGTAAACATAATACTAAGTTATATTAAACACGTTCAAACATGTTTTCTACAAACTAAATATTAAGACATATAGTTTGAAATTTTCCAGATCAAAACATGTTTAAACACACGCAATCTAATTTGCATATTAGTCGCATGACTGCGCAATAATATTCGACGCTATATAGTAGAGAATAAAATGTCTCAACAAAACCAAAACAAAAATTAACACACTTTAGAAAGAATGAAAAATTATTTAATTCAAAATCCTATTATTGATGGTGAAGATCCTGATATAACAAAAGAAGATAGGGAATTAGAATATTTAAAGAAATATGGTCTAATTAAGTATCAAGGTGATGACAACAAACATATAGAACAACGTCGAAAAGAAATGATTAAGGAAAATGGTTTAAGGAAGAGTAAGGATGAGAAGGAATTCTTAAATAAGTATAAACACAAACCAAGACAAAATGAATCAACTCAATCTAATAAGGAATCTAATTTGCATATTAGTCGCATGAGTGCACAAAATAATTCGACGCTATATAATGAGAACAAAATGTCAGAACAAAACAAGACAACAACAACAAAAAAGTATGGAGGTCTTCCAATTTATAAGGAACCTTCTATATTTAAAAAATCTAAACTGTATAATAATTCTAATCTTACTACTTATGAGAGATCTAAATTATATCCTAAAGTTAACTTGGAATCGGCATTAAAGAGACCAAAACGTGTAGATAAGACTAAGACTACTATAGAAAAAGTGGAGAAACCTATTAAGTCAGAAATTCCAAAACGTGAGATGATAAAAGGTGAAGAAACTTTTACAGGAAGAAAATCCGGAAAACCTTCAGAAGAGGATTATTATAAACCCCAAGATTTACCCGGATTTACAAATGAAGGTCAAGGTCAACTGATTGTAGAATTATTAGAAACTGCTATGAATGGTAGATTAAAAAGGTATAAATTGTATTTTGAAGATGAATATGATAATAGAAATTATGATGCTCCTAAAGTATGGTTATTGTTTCACGTTAAATCTGCTGTTATTAAACTTTTAGAAACACTTATAAATAATAAGGTGGAACTCATATTGGTTTGTAATATGATAAAAAGGGATCCTATTTCAGATGACGTCATAGACCGAGAATGGGGTTACTTTAGTTCAAGTTATCATAGGAAATTACCCGATTTAGACATAGAACTTATTTATGATGAAATGGTAGACGTCATTGTAGGAGAGTTTTTAGAGGAAAGAAAGAAAGGTTCTGGTTGGGAATTTGAAAAAATAATAAGATTAGATATTCATACGTCAAAATATGATCCTCTTAAAGGTTCTTCCTGCATTCCAACCCCAAAATATATTGGAGATAAAAAAGTTGCGATAAATCCACAAAATAATTTTATCAATCCAGATACAAACAAACCTGATCAACAATGTTTTAAGTGGGCTGTTTCCATAGCAACATTTACAAAACCTGGAGACCATAATCGCGATAGAATAACAAAAATCTTGTTGAGTCATCAAAAAATCTTGATTGGACAGATATCAGGTTCCTACCCCAGTTGAAGACATTAAGAAATTTGAAAAGAATAATAATATAAAAATAAATTTACTCGGTGATAATGAAATAGATAAAGTTTTCCCCAGGTTTAATATGCATGATGATCCTGACATTAGACTTTTACTTTTAGAAGATAAACATTATATAGTGATAAGTAATTTGAGTAGATTAACAGGCATACAATTAACCAATAAGAAAGTAAAACATTATGTTTGTGACTTTTGTTTACAACAATTTTACAACGAGGATAAATTCAATGAACACAGAGATTAATGTAGAAAACATGTACCTACAAAATCGGTTTATCCAAAACCTAATACTTTTATAAACTTTAAAAATTATACGAATCAATTTGAAGTACCTTTTATCATTTATGCAGATTTTGAATGTATTACAAAATCTATAGAAAATAAGTTAGGTAAAAACACGATACAATATCAACAACATATTTCAAGTGGTTACTGTTATTTGATAAAATGTTTTGACGATTCCATTTATGAACCAAAATTAAAAAGTTACACCTACAGTCCTGACAGTCAAAAATCTGTTGAAGAGATATTTGTTGAAGATATTGAATCAGAAACTAGAAATTTTTACAAAAGGTTTTACAAACGCCCAAAGAAAATGGTTTTTACAGAAAAAGATGAACATGACTTTGACAAATCAGAAGTGTGTCATGTTTGTCATAAATATTTTGGATATAAAAATAATGACGGAAAGGACCCAGATGAATATTGTCTGGATGAAGTCAGAGATCATTGTCATTTTACAGGAAAATACAGAGGTGCCGCGCATAATAAATGTAATTTACAATTAAGAAAATCAAATTTTATTCCTGTCGTGTTTCATAATTTAGAAGGTTATGATTCTCATTTGTTCATAAAACCTTTAAATAAGACCCCAGGTCAAGTGAATTGTATTCCTAAAACTAGAGAAAAATATTTGAGTTTTACAAAATATGTTTCGGTGAACAATAAAGATGGTAAGACAATTTCTCATCAATTAAGATTTATAGATTCTTTCAAATTTATGGCGTCTAGTCTAAGTTCATTAGTAAATAATTTAACACAAGATGGTCTAGAATATTTACATTGTCTTAAAAGATATTATCCAGATCATGTGGAATTACGTTCTAGAAAAGGGGTTTTCCCTTATGATTATGTAACTAGTTTTGATAAACTTAAGGACTCGTGTTTACCTCCTAAAGAATCCTTTTATTCAAGACTTCATGATGAATCTATTTCAGAAAAAGATTATCTTCATGCACAAGAAGTTTGGAAAACTTTTAACCTGACTTCAATTAAAGATTATCATGATTTGTACTTAAAAACAGATGTTTTACTTTTGACATATGTTTTTGAAGAATTTAGAAAAGTATGTCGTAAACATTACAATCTCGATCCTGCTCATTACTTTACAGCTCCCGGCTTGGCTTGGGACGCATGTTTAAAATTAACTGGTGTAAGATTAGAACTATTAGATAAAGAAAATATGTATCTTATGATACAAAAAGGTATCAAGGGAGGTGTGTCTATGATTACAAAACGTCACATGGAGGTGTGTCTATGATTACAAAAAGTCACATCAAGGCAAACAATAAATATCTTCCTGATTATGATCCAACTTTACCTAGTATTTTTGTACCGTACTTAGATGCAAACAATCTGTATGGGTGGGCAATGATGTTAGAACTTCCTACTCATGGATTTGAATGGATGACATCATCGGAACTGGAAAATTGGAAACATTTAGATTCAGGTCAAGGCTGTATTTTGGAAGTAGATCTGGAGTATCCAAAGCTTCTTCATAACCATCATAATGATTTTCCATTAGCACCAGAAAAAATTCAGACTCAAATGGATGAGAGAATTACAATAGAAAAACTCATTCCTACTTTAAATAATAAGGAAAAATATGTAATTCATCATGTTACTCTTAAGAATTATATAGAAAAAGGTTTAATTCTGAAAAAGATTCATAAAGGAATAAAATTTAATGAATCATCGTGGCTGAAACCTTACATAGAAAAGAATACAAATCTCAGAGCCGCTTCAAAAAATAAATTTGAAAAAGATTTCTTTAAACTTATGAATAATTCAGTATTTGGTAAAACAATGGAAAATATTAGAAAGAGATCTAATGTTGAATTGGTTAATAAAGAATGGAGACTTAGAAAAATAACAAAAAAACTCGAATTTAAATCTTTTACAATATTTGATGAAAACTTGGTTGCAACTAATAGTTATAAGACAAAAGTTGTTCTAAATAAACCTATCTATGTAGGTATGAGTATCTTAGATCTTTCCAAAACTCTCATGTATGACTTTCATTATAATTATATAAAACCCAAATATGGTGACTCAGTAAAACTTGGTTTAACAGACACAGATTCCTTACTTTATGAAATTCAAACAGAAGACTTTTACAAAGACATTTCCCCAGATCTAGAAAAATGGTTTGATACTTCTGAAATAGTAACAGAGAATCCTTATATCAAGAAAGGTCTTCACAAAAAAGTTCCTGGATTTATGAAAGATGAATGTGGAGGTACTCAAATTACAGAATTTATAGGATTATAATCTAAATTATATTCTTATCAAAAAGAAAACTATTCTGAAGTTAAAAAGTGTAAAGGTCTAAAGAAATCTGTCGTAGATAAAACTTTAAGATTAGAACATTATAGAAATTGTTTATATTCTGGACTTCCTGTAACAAGACCCATGAATATGATAAGACATAGAAAACATGATTTGCTTCCAGAAACTATGAACAAAATTGCTTTGAGTTCTGATGATGATAAAAGAATTATATTACCAGATAAAATTAATACATTGTCCATAGGTCATTATAAACTAAAAGACTAAAAAAAAAGTTTCCATGTGTAACCTGATTCTTAAGTTACACATGGAAATCAAACACACCTAAATCTGTTCAGACTTGTCTCCTATTTTATTAACTTTATAAATTTCACCTCGAATATTTAAATTTATTTTTTTGTCATATGACTGTCTGATAGCTCTAGAACCAATTCCAAAAAATTCTGCTGCTTTGGTAATACTTGGAAATATTTCTGTCCACCCAGAACTAACATGAATCATTCTTGTTTCTTTTGGTTTTGTCATTATTTATTTTACAAGATAAATTAAAGTTTTTCCTAGTACCCAACCTCCCGTTAGACCCATAACGCCGGAAATAATGTGTTGATATTCCATCATTTCTTTTGAAGGTCTGTAGTAGTCACCCAAAACAGGTTGTCTCTCAAAATTTAATTCTGTTTTTTAAAGTTCTTCATGAAGTTGTTTTAAAGATTCGTTGGTTGAATTCAAATCCTTATTAGCGTCTGAAAGTTCTTGTCGAAGTCTAAAAAGTTTGTCTTTTCTAGAAGTTTCTTTTTCAAACCACTTTTCCTTTTCCAAAGGAAGTTTTTCCAAAGCTAAGTTGTGTCTTTTCATTTATTTTTCATATCCTGTGTGATTCAATTTACTGAATAAAAATCCTGCGCCCGCAAACGCAAGAGCATTAAAGATTCCTGTTACTACTATTGAAGTCATTTATTTGTCAATTTTATCAGGAATAATTTTTTATCTTCAAGATATTTTACTAAAACTGATCCGATCATGACAGCTCCAGCAAGTTTTAAAGTTCCATTTGAATTTTGAGGTGTTCCCAAGGGTTCCCCAATCACTTTTTTACTTATCATAGAAATTGCTACAGCCGACAAAGTTTAGACAGCTGCGTTGTAAATTTGATTAACAAGTTTAGTTTCATTTGAAGTACTCATTTATTTATTAACTTTTTTTTTAATAAAAATTTTATTTCAGTCAAAAGTGTCTAGAATTGTTTGAGGTTCAGATTCTTCTAAAACAGGACTAAGTTTTTTTAGGTTCAGTTCTTGGATTGTTGTTCTTATAAAAATAAAATAAACCAACTCCAAATAGAGTTAGAACGATTGGGAAATACCCATATGATGTCATAATGACGTCATTTTGTACTTAATCTTGAAGTTTCTTTTTTTCGTCTTTAGCCTTTCTAGAAAGTTCTGCCAGACGTTTTCCAAGTTCTACTTTCTTAGGATCTTTGACTTTGTTTTGTGTAGTAACTATCTTAGGTTGTGAATTGTCTTCTTGTGGTTGTATCATATTTTGTTCTTGAGAGGTCATTTATTTATTAAGTTTTACTAGAAATCTGTTACAAATTCGGCTGGCCGAAAAGTCAATAAAAACTCAATAAAAAATTTTTACTAGAAAACTACCTAAAAATCAACTGATTGATTTTTAAGTAAAAACTCAGTAAAAATCTTAAGTTTTAAGTAAAAACTTAGACAAGGTTTTACGCATCTGGGGAATTCCCTAGTTTGTTATTATGCAACTAAAAAAAGATCTTACGCATCAGAAATAGTTTCCACAGCAACATTGAGGTTAGCTTCATTTCCATAATTACTCACACCCATTTTTGTAATATGAATATAAAACATTACAACATTTTCATTTTCAGGAAATTTATCCTGAAGATAAAATGAAATACCTATACGTGCAGATTGATAACCCCCAATCCTTACTATATCTTTACTAGTTATGTTTACTGTTTTTATATCAGAAGCTTCTTCTCGATCAGTTTTTTTCATCCATGCAGTAATTCCATATAAAATAGTGATGTTTTTAATAACAGCATCGTTGTCAAACGTATGATTTAACAAAGTTATTTTTGTCTTGTCAGTAATATCCGGAAAGTAAATTGATGTAGCCGGATATCCACTATTAAGTGTTCTTGGAACACGTGTTAAACCTACATATCCACTTAAATTTTCATAAGAGAAGTTGTACAAGTATGTTTTTATACAAGGTTGTTTGTTGGAATTAGTGTAACCATAATTGAGTGTCATTTATTTAGTTTCTAAACAAATTCTCAAAACAGTTTCGTTTTTGTAGTTTGTTGGTGGATTAACTTGACTAATCTTAATGTACAACAATACAATTTCACTAGGATCACTCACATAGTCCTTGAGATCAAATGACATGTCTAAAACAAACACGTGGTTTCTGTTAACTTTTCCAAAGTAGTTTTTATTATCATTACCTCTAACTACACCACGATAATTTCCAAATATGTAAATTGGGTCTCCAAGATTAAACTCATGCTTTGACTTGCCTTTTTTAACAACAACTAACTTGTAGTGAATTTTAGTATCACCGAATAATTTACTTTCAGTGTCAAATGTATGTGTTTGAAGTGATAATTAGGTAGTATCATTACAAAAGTTGTCTACATAAGGAATCTGTAGTGGAATTCCATTTATCAGTTTTGTAGGACCAGCAAAGGCTGAACTTATTTCATTGTAAAATATATCAAAGTATAGTTTTTCCGTAGTAGTAGTAGTAGTAGTAGTAGTTTGTTTTTTCGTAAAACCATAATTTAAAGTCATTTATTTGAAGAATAAATCTTGAAACAAGTATTGCAAAAACAATACTTATTACAGTTAGTTCAAAGGTGTTCAAATTTTTTCTCATATTATCAGGAATTTTTTCCGTATTATCAGGAATTTGAATAGGCTTTGGGGGTGTAAAATTAAGTTTTTCATTTTTACCAAATTTCATAAATTTCGTAGCTGTGGTCAAAATATTATTAAATTCTTCTGTAGGTTTATCAAGAATAATCATATTACTTGGAATTAAGATAAGTCCGGGACTAATTACCATATTCAAAATAACGTTTGTGTCCTGAATAGACTGTCTCATATTACTTATCATGACAGTAGGATCGTCTTGAACGCTGGTATCTTGAACAAGTTTATGAAAAACGTCTTGTGTTTGAGAACTCTTAGCGTTTTTATTAACAATAGACCATCTTGTCTTAGCCTGAGATCCTAACACACAATAAACATAACTTTCCATGGATTGTTGGAATAATTTTTGACCTGTTTAAGTAAGACCGTCACTTGATTGTTTTATAAATGATTTTCAATCTTCCCATTCCGATTTTGGAATAATTTTGTCAACAAACTCGTACCCAATCCCCAAAATTCCCATTGCTCTATTATATTTTAGAAATACATAATGATATTTTCTGATTTTTGATTTATCATGTTTTCTAGAAATCTACTCATAGCCTCCCGTGTATGTTCTAGTTTATATTTCCAGACTTTTTTGTAGGAATATTTTCTCGAATAACCTTTAGGTCATTTTTGTTGACATAAGACTTAAGTTTATTTGGATATCTCAAGAACCTTTTCATATGATAATAAACATAGTACTTAACAATACTTGAAATCACTTTAGGTTGATTCTTTAAATGAATATGTTCTAAAAAAATTCCAGATTTGTAGGACAGAAACTAAACTTAAAAAATAAGAATCTTCTAGATAATTAAAATCTGACTTGGTGATGTAATGATTGGGGTTTTCCCATTTAATGTCAAGAGGTTCAAGATGACATTAATTGAAACGATCGTTTTCATTTACATAGATGTCAAAGTTCTCAAAGTCTATATTATTTTCATTCAATTTTAATCCCGTAACGGTTCCCCGATTATTCCAAATTCGAAGAGTCCAATACAACGCATAAGAATATTTCTCCTTAAATGTTTTTGAAGTAATGTCTGTTCCATAAGAATCACTTACATTATAGTCTATAGATGTATCAAATTTCAAATCATTTGGATCAACAATAACATTAAATTCAAATTGACTTAGGTCGGCGTTGGGATACTTTTTGGAAAAATCGTCTTTGAGTTTTTGTACTTGAGTATTATAAATTTTCATAGCTTTTTCATAATTTTTTCCATACACAACGTTATAATATCTCTTAGTTTTGTCATTCATTTATTTTATGAAAAATCGTAGATCTTTACTAAATAAATGAACAAACTTACTGTATTTATTAACAATAATCACAAGGAACTATACATCGACAATAGAATAGAGACAACTTCAGACTCTAGGCTGTTTCTTAAATCAATTTCTATATTCTGGAAGTACAAAAACATAATTTCTAGAGAGAATAATTCTATAAGTAAAGATGATGCAACACTTTTAGTTCCGGTTGGTTATTTAACTTTTGATGACATTCAAAAAGAATTAAAAAAACAGAATATTCACCTCGAGAAACTTCCATATACAAACAAGTGCAAGATATACAGTAGTGTCGGTTTAAACCTTAAGAATTTTGGACTACTTTTAGGTTTTACAAAAGATAAAAAAATAACTCCTAAAACTTGGACCGTGTCTGAAAATGAATGTGACATCCATAAAGGTCTAAGATACATCTGTGTTTGTTGTGATGCTGTGAATAAATCTTTGAATTTTGACACAAATGGAAAAAGAAGTTCATCTTTTGTAACTTTACCCACCACAACCACTCAACCTCTAAATGGTTCTGTTTCTCATTACAAAGACATTGAGTCTGAGGTGTCAATTTACAATGGAATTTGGAATAAATTTACTTTTGACGTCACAACCAATCTTGATGAACATGTTCAGATTGGATCTGTATTATTAGAAATTTACATAAAATAAAATGGATGAGAACAATTTTAAAAAGGAACAGGAACTTAGAGATTTGTACTATGATCCAAAAACTGGGTATAGTTCTGATGAAAAACTTTATAAAAAATCAATCGAAAATGGAATTCATGTGACTAGAAAACAAGTCAGTGATTGGATCAAAACTCAAGACACTTATACGCGGTACAAACGTATTGTCAAAAAACACAAAACACAACAAACGTATGTCAATGAATTGGATGAACAAATTCAACTTGATCTGGTAGATATGAGTAAACTTCGATACAAAAATCAAAGTTATAATTGGATTCTAACAGGTATAG
>JAODVQ020381135.1:0-11290 GCA_025400075.2 Phenganax stokvisi | reverse complement strand
TTATTGCACACTTAAGTGTACATTAAGTGATTTATTGCACACTTTTTCTGTAATCACATTGGTCAGAAGTCATGTGACCAGCAATAAGACAAAATATACCTTGTGCTAAAATATCAACAATTTGTGGTGGCTTGTGAGGTATGTAGCATGAGATGCCACACATACCTCTTACTCACTTCTCTCTGATTCCCCGTGCAGGTATTGACTCTGACATTCAGTGGGACGACAGGCAGACTAACAATGATGGAGAACTCAGTCAGCAAGATTGTCACAAAAGTCGATCAGAATTTCCTCTGGTGGAACGCTAGTGCAGGGAATAACGTCAACTCCTCACAGGCCTCTGGTGCCTACATCTTTAGACCCAATGGAACTGCTCCATTTGAAATCAATGGTAGCATCGTGACAACTAAAGTCATTGATGTAAGTATAAGGATCTATTCTAGAGGAAGAGAGTGGGATTTCCTTTAGTAATTAGATTTCATTCCACTTAATTAGATTAAGTCACATCCAAAATAATTACCCTAGCCCAGGCAAACTGGATGGAATGTAGTGTGGTATGTAGCAGTTTACCCACAACACTACCCATAATACTACGATACGCAACATCAATTCTCTGTGCAGGGTCCTCTAGTAGTAGTTGCAGTGGAGCAAGTCTGGTCATCTTGAGTTTCTCAGGTATGTAAATACAAGTTGTATGCAGAGAATTTTAAAAATAGATTTCTTTGACCTGAAAACTGTTTATTTTGTAATACTGTTTCTCTGTTCACAGGTCATTACTCTCACAAAGGCTCCATTAGCCAGTTCTACTGCCTCCTTCTCCTACACTGTTGGACCTATACCCTTCAAGTATGACCATACTTAAACACATAAATCTACCATTGTTTCAGTTTTATTATAGTAGTTACTTCCATCTTTCCCTATAATGATTCAAACATTAGTATATTATTTTTAGCAGTGGTTACATTTCTGTGGACTTTCTTGAGATTGAAGGGACATAGGAATGCAAACAATCTCTCATATATACTTTGCAGTATATCTATGTATATACTTCATGACTTGTTTACACTATTATTTGTTCAGTTTTAGTGTCTCTCTAAAACAATTGTTTTTCCCATCTGTAAAAACTTTGTGCATTCTTGCCTTTCCATTGGTTCCTATAGAGATGGACTAGGGAAGGAGATCATTAGTAGGTTCAGTACTGACTTGAACACCAAATCAAAGTACTATACCGACTCCAATGGACGTCAGATGGTAGAGAGAGTGTGAGTGTTATGTATGTATCCATCTACATGCAAGGGTTCCCATAGTTGGCTGAATGCTATGAGAATGAAAATCACTAAAGTGCAACCCCTCAGTGTAATCATGCAGCCTAAGAGCAACAGGTAGTTGACTCAGCAGTCCCAATGTTTATAGTAAGGAGTAAGCTGTGGTTCTATAAGCTTCTTTTTAAGTAAATATTGCTAGGATACTGCAAAGGAATTCACTTTTGTAATTGTAGTGTGTACACCAACGCCTCTTATGAGTATCTAATTTCTAGTAATTTCTAGTCGAAACTACCACCCCACGTGGGACTACAATGACACTGAGCCTGTGGCTGGAAACTACTTCCCTGTGGACAGCCGTATTTACATTAAGGTAATCTCCCACTTTGTTGTTAGCTACAGTGATGAAATGCCTGAAATTTAACTTGAGTAATGGATTTCTCCTGCTCACACACTTTAATCTTCAGTATATACACTCCTATAAAGAGTTGTTTGGGTAGTGTTAATTGTTTTCTGTGCACTTGCCTTGTGTTAATGTTTCTAAGCATGCTAATGTTAGGGAGCAATTGAGCAGGGATTTTACTTACCTTAGTGCAGGAAATTCCTGCTCAATTGCTGACTGAGCAATTAGCATGCTTAGTTATGCCATTGTACCATGCTTAGTTATGACATTGTACACAGGATGAAGATAAAGGGGCTCAGTTTACCGTCATGACAGACAGAGCACAAGGTGGAACTTCACTCAATGATGGCCAACTAGAACTCATGGTCAGAACTCACTATATACCAGCACCTGCCACTCTATGAAGCATGAAACTACACCTTAGCCTATAGTTACTTTAATATTTTGAAAAGCCCTTGTTTTGTTTGGAAGATGTATAATATTCATCCTAAATAAACTACCATAATCATTCATTTTTTGTTAACTACACGAACAGAGAAGAGTTGGAAAAACCAACTTCTATATTTGTCATTTTGTTATGACCCATAGGAGTCACCTTTAATGCATTCAAGTGCTGTTTGATATGAATCTGTTTCCTCACATTGTATGTAATACATAGTAAAGTAATAAATTATGCATTTCTCTTCTCATTCCAAAGGTTCATCGTAGGTTGTTATATGATGACAATCGTGGCGTCAGAGAGCCACTCAATGAAACAGGAACCAGTGAAGAGGGACTGGTCATTACTGGAACTCACGTTGTCATCCTGGACAATTTCATCAACTCTACCATCTTACATAGAGTAATAGGTTAGTAGCGGCATGTCAAAACACTTCAAGCTACTATAGATACCTTAACTTGTTACCAGGTGGTGTCCCTGTAGTGGATGCGCTGGGTGACGACGATCCATAGTAATGTGGAATTCTGAATTTGTAAAATTATTACAAAAGTCCAATGCAGTGAACACTACAATATGATTAAAATACTGTGCAACGCTAAAAGCATTATAAAAAATCTAAATGGGGCGCTTTGCTAGATTCTTGGTGCTTGACTAGCCAAAGTAGGGCCACTAAAAGTGTTGAGCTTTAGGCAGTGACCGTGTGTCCATGAAGGATAAGATCTGACATAAAATTACAGCAATGCCAAGGATCCTGGCAGTTGCTAGATTCTGAATTCTAGACTAGCCAAAGTAGGGCTATTAAAGTGATGGACTGTTTATTTAATGATGATTGTGTTTGCATAAAGGTGAAGATTTGATGCTGAGGCCACAATATGCCTTCACGCCATCAAATGACTCATATGATGACTGGACCAGCAAGTTCCCTACCAATGTAAGTATATTACATCTTCTCCTAAGGCTGAAGTGCAATAGTAAACTACTCCCTGACGAATTCGGTCAGATTGAGTGAATATCCTGTTTATAATGATAATTTGTTTTTGTTTACAACCCCTTGTGTATACCAGTGTCCAGAATAAAAATACCCAAGGGTATAACTAGATGATTTAATGCAGACATGTGCATATTACAGGTGTATAGAGTGATTACGTTACTCTTGCAACAACTCATGGTAGTTTTGTGGGTAAGCTCACAGTATATCCTTCACTTTTATAGTTCATTGCAGACATGTGTATATTACAAGCTAAGATTTACTTTTTAAAGCTCATTATGTGAACTGTATGATTACTGTATTATATAGTTCAGTGGTTTGAACCGAGATCTACCACTCAACGTACATCTTCTGACTCTGGAGAAACTAGACAAGACCTACCATCTCCTGCGGCTGGAGCACCAGTACCCTATTGACGAGGCTCCATTCAATACCACTGCTAACGTCACCCTTGAGGTATATACCTATAGTATACTGTTTAGATATTCACATTCAAAACCCAATCTAGAGCTATAGTAATTGTTTTGTTTATGTATTTCCGCACTGTTTGTGTGACATATGGCGTTTGATAGCAGTTCCAAAACAAAAATTATGTATGTACCACTGAGTACTTGGCATATTGGTAGCTTCTGAAAGATAGATTGTTGTAGGAATTGGTTGAAGGTTATTCTTCATTCTCTATGCAGGATTTGTTTGAGCCATGGAAAGTGGTGGATGTGGTAGAGCTGAGTCTGGGAGCAAATGCAGCTCCCTCTGACATACACAGACTCCACTGGAACACTGACACCTCACCCAGGAGAGGCTAGTTTGTTTTAGACTCTTCCCTTAACTGCTATGACCTAAGGAGATTTACCTTAGCAATTCCTCCTGTCACCTCATAGAATGAGTGTATGAATATGGCCATTCTGCCTCTTTCTGAGTTATCCAATTCATACACTCATTTTATGGTATACAGAAGGAGCCACGAAATTTTTGTTATTGTCTATGTATGTCCCTTTATTTTTGCAGAAGATGTGAAAAAGCCAAGAGGAAAATTGTCTCCTCTGTTTGTTATTGAGCTACAGCCAATGGAGATTCGTACCTTCAACCTCACAGTTCAATACTATGATGGAAAGTATCATTAAATTATTTGAAATTTTTTAACAACTTTAATTATTGAGAGAACTCTCTGACTAACTGAACTTACCACTGTGTGTAGTAAAGACTAATAGTTATTACACTACGTATGTATTAGTATAGTAATATTATTAATGTGGCTCAGAGGTATTTATGTGGCGTTAGATAGTTGTCATTTGCGGGGGCGTTACGCGCGCGCGAGCTCGCTTTACATACAAAAGAGTGCTGCGTCGCCAGCTCCGCCTCAGTCTCTAGCTCGGTAGCTCAGAGTGAAGTGAGAGTAGTAAATTCCAAGTCGTGCATTGCAATGAAATTTATCCCGTAGCTCGTATTTTTAGAGTAAAATCCAGCTGAGTTCAGAATTCACGACTGAAAGTTCAGAATTGCACGAGCTGAGTTGAATTCACGATATCATCGCCACTCCAAGAAGTAACTAAATGGCTGAGCGGAGGACGAATCCTTACAACTTACTTAAACGCAGCCCGACACCATCGTCTGATATGGTCTGCTGTGAGAGCAGTCTCGTACTTTTGTGCAAAATGCTCTACAGAGAAGAGCTCGTTTGCAGCGCTCCGCAGCTCTCCCGGCGATGTAGCGCTACAGCTGCTGAGCTTGTACCTGGCAACAGCCGCACCACTGCAGAGGCTGAGTCTAGTCGGGTCAGCGAGAGCCCGACTGCAGAAGCTGAGTCAAGTCAGGACAGCGGGAGCTCTAACTCGCCCGAGGTGCAATGGCTAGTGGAGGCAGCGGGGCAGAAATGGCTCTCTGGTGCACGCTCGATCCTCGGGGAACAAGAAGATAGAGAGGCCGAACTAGTCACGAGTAGCCGCTACAGCTGTCGCTTCCCGGAGCCTCAAAACGTTCAAGTGTCAAATAAAAGTAAGGTGCAGTCAGCTGTGATAAGCCGTTGGCAACGAGCCAACAACCAGTTAGCTGCACCTCCTCCAATAACTGCTGTGATAGTGACTGGTCGCTTTAGATATCGTGTTCCAGAGCCTCGGAGGAGTTATCAGGAGCAGAGTGATCCTAATCCAGCTGAATTGGTCTACCTACAACTGCACTGCTAAATTTTCTCCGCTATTAGAATTATTATTATACAAACCACTATAATACAACTGTAAACACTGGTGCATCTAAGCAAACTAGCAAACCACAGTCCCTTGCCTATATTATGCATACATTCAGTCTCATCCTGTTTTTCCTGCCAAACTCTCTAAACTCTTTTTCCCCCTAAATTTGTGATAAAAATTATAATGCTATTATTGTGTGTTGCTATAATTTGCTATTGTGTGATAATTTGAAAAATATTATGGAAGCAGTTTAGGATTGACTCCTTAGGTATAATAATTAAAAGTGTATAATAATTATACACTTATAATTATTATACTACAATGGTGGATAAGTGACTATATTATATAACACAAACTTTAGTTTACTTGAGAGCTGGGTCACTCCAGCGAGTCTGAGCATAGTCGTCGATCATCTGATGTAGTTCACATCATTTCGGCCTCCAACTCATCTGAGAACCTCATGTAGTCAACTTGTGTCACATCTTTAGCTGATTGATACCTGTTACCACATCAACTGACATACTTCAAAATAACTTGCATTGAATTACACCTCTACAAATACTCACTACACCAATTTACTGCTAACAAAGTGCTTTATATGATATGGGGATCTCCCATGACATCATCTCCAGGCTATGCTATGCATATCTGTATATAACTCCAGAGGTTTCACTTCTTCATGAGACAGTCCCAAGCCACACAGATCCAAAGCCCTACGGAATGAAGTTGCAGCTACAATTAAGCTTAAAATTCCAGTACACCCACTCTCTCCATCACCTAATAATACAGCCTTTAAGTATAGGTAGATTACCATCTTACTAGTGTTTTAATTATCTCTAAAACTGACTCTGCATCAGCTGCCCTAACCTCCTCAGCAAGAGAGGATGCCTAATATAGAGCCATAAAGTGGGTCAAACTAAGGAGTGTGGCAGTATATCTAGGGCTTGCCTGGAAGTGCCACTAAAGATAGAAGATGAGTTTACTTCCTGGGTTCAAAATAATACACTAGTAATATATACGTATATATACACTTACAAATATGTAGATATGTGTATGCTTGCACTACAACCTAGGATGGATTATTTTGAGGGATGAGTTTTCCGTACTTTAGTTTGTGATATCTGGGTCATTCTGGTCTGTTTAGTTTCTCTGCTGCTCAAGCTGCTCTATATTTACTCCCTCAAATCTGGGAGGTATTGTAACACTTTAGATACTCCCCTGACAATCATAACTCCCAAAAAGTAGAGAAGCATGGTTGGTATGTCTGAGTTAGCATTCCATCCGTATGTAATTTCCATGAGTCTTATTTCCTGGTCACTGGCTGGACACTGGCTGGACACTGGCTAGACACTGTCTGAACTGACTGTACGTCACGTGATGCCTGCACAGTGGGGGTATCTAGTATGTAATACATCAAAATTCATGGTTGAGTTATTGTGATCCAGCGCGCATCAATCACATGATCTCAGCTACTTTTATGGGGCTCTCTCCCAGCTCCGTGCAAAGTTTTTGTCTTCCCTTTATTCTTCGCTTGTATCCTCTCCTTCTACTATTCTTTGCAAGTATGGTGGGGCTGGGGAGTGTTGTACTTGTCTGTCTGATGCTGGTGCTGGTCGGAGTCGTCTCCCCTGCGAGAGATGACAAGATCTAAGTGCACGCTGTGCCGCACACGCACGATGACGTCGGCTGGTTGAAGACGGTAGACGAGTACTTTATGGGAGGTTTGTAGTAGAACACAAACACACTGTCAGACACACTTCCACATACATAGACTACTTGCCTCATTTTACCTAGATCTCTACTAGATAGAAGATACTAGCTATAATAATTTCGGGGCAATTAGATATGCATTTTCTGAGGCTTCCTGGCTCGCGAGGCATTGGTCACTCTTTCGTTAGCCATTATCTATAGTAGAGTATCCAACCTATCTGTGATTTAAAGCTTGCAGGCTGAATGAAAAGCTACCTATATTATTATTAAACTCATGAAATTATTTTTTATATAGCATACTAGCTTAAAGATAGTTAGAAAGAAAAGAAAGAAAAAAGAAAACCTGAACCCACAACCCATAATCATACACGCAAAAACACAAAACGACAATACACATCGAAGACACAAGCACGACATAAACCACAGCACGCACGTTGAACACATAACAAAACAAATACAGCAAGTAAGTAGGACTCCGGGTGCCCAGTCTTGAGAACTGGGGCGGTGGGTTAAAGAGTCTTTTACGGCTAGCCAACTCTCCCCACAAGATGAGCCTAATATGAACATCCAGTCACAAAATGTGCATTATACTGCAGTTGAAGACACTGAGCCAGCATTACTATTTAACCAAGCCTCTACTTCTGTGATGTTTCTAGAGTGACAGAATGGACACTTATAACGAGGCTAGACTTACTCCCCCGTCTGCATAGTGCCATGGGTTCGAGTCCCATCCCAAGCAGCTGATTTTTCTTTTGGAAAAATAAGCTGTCCTGGATGTTGTTGAATTGTTCTCTGTGCACTTTCCTTACCTTGCTTCATCACATTGATTCATGATATACTGTGGTGAGAAAGAGAGAGAGAATAATGTATTACTTCTTGTTCTAGCTAACAATTCAATCCAGCATGCTGGAGTACAATACATTCTGGACACCGTGATTGATGAGCTTCAGAAGAATCCCAACAGGACCTTCATCTACGTCGAGATTGCCTTCTTTGCCCGCTGGTGGAACCAATAGACTGACGAAATGAAAGCAACCGTGAGTCGTTTTTTTATAGATTGTTACCTATACGACTTTAGAAAATAATATTTGTTGACCCAGTGGGTATAGTTTTTTAATATGTACTCTGTTTATTTCTGTGCTGAAATTCTCGCTGCAAACAAGCTGGGAACCAGAGCGTCCTGGATATGGGGGGTGATTAATCAGATTCCTCAAAGCTCTCTTGAAGATTAATGGCTCCCTCTTCGTCATCTCAGAGCTGAATGCAGCTGCCTCCCTCTGTCACTCACTGGATTGAGATTCCGTGAGCCAGACTCTTTGAATCCACCACTATTTCCTTGATCTTGATGTCCCTGGGGAGTTTTAGCCTCCATCGAGTGTTAGGTGGCAGCTTTAGTTCCACTTTCTTTTCTCCTTTGTCGATCTCAGCTGTATTATGATTTCAAAAAAATTTTCAGATTTCATCAAAACTTCTCTCGAGGATCGCAGCAATATACAAACATCATTGGTCAGTGATCCAAACCAAACAGATAATTAAAATTGTTTACTTTATCAGCGAATCCCCGCTATATTATCCTCTAATGGTTTGCATACATGCAATGACACCATACAACATCTCATAAAACACATGTCTGTTGATTGAATTTCAGTGTATCTATTGAGTAGACGGTAATAGTAACACACCGACGTGACAAATAGCGAAATAAACACTAGCGTGAGCAAATATCAGTATTGTACAACCAAATCAGCAGGAAACTAGTTACAGCATCAAATTTAGCACTTGAACTTACCCCAGACAAACACGAAACTTTGTTTTCTTCGCTCTACTACCAGCACAATGTTGTGTGCCATATTTTTGCTCTAATTTAACAAAGAAAAAGTTTCGAAATTTCTGAGGAAACTGATATCACTAATAATATGTACCAGTATAGACACCTGGTATATGGTGCATTAAATAGGTATGATAGTGCATCACTGTCTTACCTATTTATAATGCACCATTGGCCACACATGCTATTATAGTGCTCTTGGGCCAATAAACTTGAAAGAAGTGCACAGGCACTTGCATAAGAGTTCTTACAAAATTAGCTACTGCAAATCCAATATGCATGCTTGACTCCTGATCTTGCTGCAATTTCCAAATAGATCGGTGTATTACGACTTTGCCATACTTTTAGTCCCGGCATGTGACGATAGTACTAATCTTTGACACTCTCTAATACTATTGTGGAGGCATAGCGGAGTAAAGCTTCACTCTCTATGGAGGGTGACGTGATATTTTGAATACCGCCACCTATGCAATACGGCACGGTAAAGTTTACAAATAGAAAACCTGCAAGAGAGAAAAACAAAAATATAATAGTTTGTATATGGGTTGGTGTAGTGCTCACAGCTGTGAGAACCCTATACAATGGAACCGACTACCTACACTGCAACAAAGTTAACATGGAGTTCAGTGACTAATTGTGTCAGGAATGAGGAAGTGCTACTCCCTCCATAATAATAAGAAAGAGCTTGATCACGAGTTGAGCTACTATACATCCTCTGTGAGGCATGAAAAATCTGAAGTGGTATATTATATTATACCACAATCACCATTGCATTATGTAATGCCTGATCTTGGTGGGCCCAGTGTATATAGCACTGGTGATGGGGACCCTTGTGAGTTGGGTATGAGAACAGATGGAGAATCAATGATTGGCCTTTATGAGGCTTGGAACATCTGAAGTGGTATACCACTGCACTAAGGTGAGGCTGAGCTTGGTAGGTACAGTGAATACAGCACTGGCGCAGGGCTGGGATCCCCACAAGTAGGGCTTAAGAACATTATCCTCTGAACTTTTAGTGTATTAGTGCTTTAAAGTTTCACTTTTGCTTTGTTGTATTTTTCATGCATTAATGGTGAAATGGCTAAGAGGACCTAGTATATAGCAAATAGTCATGCATTGTGAATATAAGTATGCGCTAGGGTAGTTCATTTTCATGCATTAACACTGCAGTTTAATTCAGAGCAGAGAAAGTTCATTTCTCATGCATTAAGTCTGCAATTGAGTTCAGTATTTTGCTATTTTCATGCATTAAGGCTGCAGTTGTGGGCCCTAGAAGTAGTCTGGTTTATGCCCTCAAATAGAGCTAGGCTAAGGAGGAAAGTCAAAAATGCATTTTTGTGCATTAACCCTGTATGGAATTATGTACTTGATGCATTCTAGAGGCAAAATGAAACAAAATTGTATTCTTTCACAGTATCCCATTGATTTTGATTGCTTTATTCAGTTCTAAATTCCCTCATATTTCTCTGCGATAATATAGCAAAGAATAGGATTTTTAAAGGCAGGAGAACTACCCAACAGTGATGTTATTAGTGGTTGCAGTATGCCTGACCTTATAATCTTTGTGACATGATCTAAGCCTCAGGGTATGTTCCAGTGACCTCAATAAATATATTCACAGACATGTGAACCAATTGGGGTTATCATGTATGGTGGAACTACGGCTTTTGTGTATTATATATATATATATTATGGAGATGAATATTTTCTGTTAGATTTATATATATAGCAGGCACGTTCTTGCATTGAACTGATGATTTGAGGATTTATGAGGTGGCTAAAGATACTATATTTGGTTTCATTATAAACCTTTGGCGTATTATGATATACACGGATAGGATGAGGTAGTTTTGGTAATATGATAGGGAAGTGCAAAGCATAGATGGTAAAACGAGGTTCCAGTTGCCTTGCAAGTATTTATACAGTATAACAGGTAAATTTGGCAGATATTATATTTGGCGAACAAAATATGCACAGTCTACGAAGGCTGCAGTTATGTGCTACTTGCAAATCATTGACAATTGTGGGATTTACTGTATGGCTAGTCTTTGGTTGATGTGTAGTGTACATGATTCAATTGAGTAGCAGGGAATTAGTCGGCAAGTTTTTCATTGCGTTAGCCATTTCTATTTGCCTATTCTTTTCCCATTTCTTTAGTGTGTAATATTGCAGCTCTTCCCTTTTCACACCTTTTCTATATACCTCTCCCTTTAACTCCATATCTCATCATTCTCTGATCTCACGCTTGACTTACAGGAGTCCTTCATCTGTTCTCACTAGACTCATGAAGCCCAGGCTCACCATAGTGCAATGGTGACTATGGTTCCACTTATGTGCTCCTTGCCTCACCAAGGCAAATCATTAAACAGAGTGAGAGAGTCAACAACCATCAGCTCTCTCTGTTCTCATCCCAACTCGCGGGGGCCCCGTCACCTGTGCTCACTGGGCCCACCAAGCCCAGGCACACCATAGTG
>JAODVQ020381027.1:0-11293 GCA_025400075.2 Phenganax stokvisi | reverse complement strand
TCTGCAAAACTGTTGACATTACAATCTAATGTGATTTAAAGTTTGCCGTTTGCAGCTAGCGGTTCGCCGTAAACGTCAATCTAAAACTCTCTAATAATTGTTGTAAAACGTGGGGAGCCTTAGATTCGACAACTAGTGAGGCAACGATTATGGGATTTTTGTTTGCCAGTTATTTGGCAAGAAGAGGACGACAACGAACGTCGTAATCCCATCTCTACTTCTCTGTTAAAATGCCAGGAATTAAAAGAAATGTGGGCCTAAAATCGTGACTTTTCCGTTTAACGGTGAAGCATTCAACAGGTCTTTGTGAGCAGAATGGAAAGTTCTTGAACGACTTTGTTGACATAGAAACAGCATGTTTCAAGTGCAATATTTTTGAAAGCTTCTAAGATATATCGGAAATTATACAAATCTTTCTTGCTCTTTATATTTAAGAAGTCTTAGCTACCGAACTCATTAAAACTCTCCTTTTAAAGCAATAACGAGCATTTTTGTCACCTACGAATCTTTTCTAAAGTTAAACCACTGTGTGGTGTGTTCGTGAACTAATAAAATCCTATATTTGAGTTATTTTTATATTGGGTTTTGATTGTGTGTTTGCTTTGCTTATATATTGTCGAAGAAGCAAATATTTGTGGATTGAAAGATAGATATACAACCTATTAACAAACGGCGAAAACTGTTCTTGGACACCGTAAATTCAAACCGTAAGTAGCTTTTTAAAAGGTTTTTTTGCTATCGTAAAAGTTGTTGTGTTTTGAATGAATGGCAAACTTTTTTAGAATTTGCCCATGCTGTAATGTTTTAGAGCGTTTTCGTTTGTGTTTTGGGGCGAAAACTGACCAAAGACTATCAATTTACGACAGAAGCTGTAGTCAATTTAATATATTCAACATCTTTTCCCTTGGACTAGGTAAGGTAGGCGTCAAAACGATAAAAAGCGCTCAAAAACGATGCCTGTGTGCACGTATAGCCTAAGGGTGTTCATGGTGGCAGCAATTAAGCTTCGTTTGTATTATTTTATGACCATTAAATGCATATTGAGAGTAAATAGTCCGCTTCAAAAAGTTTGTTCATAACAGTAAAAGAATATTCTTTGTTTTTGCTCAAACTTCTGTCTCAAAACTGTGTTACTCAATTTTGTTCGATCAAATGGCAATCATGAAATGTATAGACTGTGTCCAAACTTATACGTCAACAAGCTTCCACATACATGGTTAATTTTCAAATCACAAAAACATTTTAAATAGAATAATAACCGCATAGCAGAATGCACAGGTTAAAAAATACTTTATTCAGTGGATTAATATTCCGGAATTACTATTTCCTGTGAGATGAGGCATGCTGAGCCAACGAAATATCTTCACCAGCGGTCATAATGTATTAAAACATGCCCTCAATGCCGTTGGTCGTGGGAATTGAGCTTAGACGGAAGGTTGCTGTTAATATTATAATTTGTTCCTATGAGAGTCCGCGGGTTCCGAAAGGTTTTTCTGTAAAGTAGACGAAGATCCTTTCAAGAAAAAAGTTTAATATTAAGACATACTTGCCCCTTCGCAGACTATATATTTAAAACCCGGGTCATCTTGAAATTATTTGGTCTGCAAGTTGTGAAAAATTTTAAAATTTTATTCAATATAAAAACAAAATATTTTCTCTGTTCGTGAAATATATATGAATGTAATTATTTGAGCGGAAAACAAGTTGTTTACATAGCATTATTTTCCAATATATTTAAATTGTCGGTACTGCGTCGAGAAGTGTATTAGCCCTTAAAACACTTGCGCGATTGAACAAATATTTGCTCGCAACTAGTTCAAACAAACGATTTTCTTCGACAATATTCGCACGATGATATACTGTGGTTGAACACTCAAGTATAAATCTCAAGCAGTTCTTGACGTGCCTTGTTTTGGTGGTTTTTGTGACCAGGTTTTTTCTTGTGTCTAAATACTATTGGATGACTGTAGACAGCGGTCAAATTGTACTTGTCATGAGACTGAAATCATGTTATTTTGTTTACTCTTTATCTAAAAATTCTGCAGATATTTTTCAAGAATTGTTATGTAACCTTTCAACGCTTACTGCGAGCCAAGGGCCTCGTGGTGTTGTGATGCGGTTAACACTTGCGCCTTCCTACTATTATGTGATACTGCAGATTAAATCGATAGGCATGTTCGGTCCTGTTTTTTAAAGATGCTCAGTAAATTACTACATGTCGCGTTTACCACCTTTGACCCTGGCTAATTAGAGAACTGGTTTTATTACGAGTACTACGTACTATGAGATGTTGTTAACAGTTCAGCCTTGGTAAACTTTGTGTTGTACTATACAAGATATTATTGAGGCGTTCGTGAAAAGGACTACCACTACAAACTATTTGCTTCACTGCTACAAGCTTTCATTGCGAATATATATTTCACTTTTGTTCATATGTTTATTGTTTCCGAAATATATTTTGATAAAAACAAGACAACGAGTTTGCAGTAGCTACTTTTTGAAAACAAAAAACTTCACAGTACGATCGAGGGCTTGTCGTCTAATCTAAATTTTACTGTTTCAACGAAAGAGATGTAATATATGGGAATCAATTTGAATAATAAACACTTCTCTTAAGCTAATCCATTCCTGAAAAGGTAATCTTTACAATATCTAAATTATGACAGGAGGTGACTTTCCCAAAACGATGAAATCGTTAGATGGTGTTAGGCGTGACTAAATAACTTTGTGGAATTAGATATTGGGCGGTCTAAAGTGTTCCCCTGTTCATCCTGGATTCCATACAATCGGAAGTGAATAGTCACGATATTTCTTAAGTATACTACAATATTATATTTTCTTAACGGTATAGATACCTTTTGTAAATCATAAATATCATTGTTCTAATGCATTCGTTTTGCAAATGGTTTGTTCGAACTGCTGTATTTCGACTTTTGAGAAAGATCGTGAATCCAAATTTGAATACCCATTACTTCTCGCTTTTATTGAATGGTTTGATGAATGGATGAGACGTGTATCATGAATGGGTCGTTGTTTGCGTAATGCAAGTCAATTCTCAACCTTGCTAATACTTGAACTTGCTCCAAACCTGTTCTCACGGAGAGCTAATATACTGTAAATTGGCTTATTTAGTACAATTACATAAGGCGTACTTTATTGGTGTGCAGTTTGTTATGTAATATCTCGAACGAACTTGTATTAATTTAATAAGAAAATCAAGGCCAAAGTTGTGAGCGTTTATTATGGTGGTATCAAGACTTCGATACCTGTTGTGTTAATGTGTTTCACTTATGATTTTTTGAGAAGTTAGAGAAGCACTATTATAATAATATAAGGGTTTCATGAAAAAAGACTTATTGAAAACCTACAGCTATTGGACAACTTTGTACTAGACACTGAGAATTTCCATATCACCCACTTTGTCACTTCCGTTTCCGATTATTAACCATGCACCCCTTATATAGGCCTGATCCATTCTTTCATCTTTTGCAGAACTTCACATAGCCCCGTGACACGGAACGCAAGAAAAGCACAGAAAAGCTTAAAAGAGAGATTTTTTGAACACTTGCTTTTGAAGATTGAAACAAGAGATTTGAACGCTAGCTTCTGTTTTGACCAACGAGGTCATTCTGGTTGAGGAATTATGGAGGGATGGATTTTGGGTATAATATATTGGACAGTATTTCTGATCACTCAGGTTGCCACCTCTAGTCCTGACACTTTAGAGCCTCGTAAAAAATTTCCAAACGAAGATGAGGCCGACGTTTGTGGAACTATACGTGATGTTATACCGCGGAATTCAGGTCGTTTTCAACAAATTATTGTGCGAAACACGAACAACTTAATAAGTTACATTAATGACGATGCAAGATTGATGTCTTCAAGGACAAAAAGTAAATTGGATGTTCTTGCATCTTTGGTCATTAAGGAGTGGAATGGTAGAGTTCGTGTGCGAGTTTTGCTTGCGTGGACAGACCAAACTGGAACATTAAATCCAACCTCTTTGCATTTCGAGGGTAAGTTGTATTCGTTCCAACCATGCATCGCATGATTGCGCAAACATTTTGCGATATTATTTAACACCATAACACCTTGTAAACAGGCACTAACACTCCCCTCAACTGTTCATTAAGTATCTATATTTTTTATCAACTTCACGATTCCTCCTATTGACGTACATTGGAAAAATAAGATTATTGTACACCTACGAAACAAACTATTTTCGATAGCATCTATTTGCAATTCAATGGAGCACAATTAGACACTTTGCAAGTATATAAATAAAAAAAATGTTCCATTGCCGTAGTACTTACTAGTATATTGACTTCACGTCTATTGGTTCATTATGACCCATATATTGCGAAAACAACGAAAACGTCACGTCATATATTACGAAGCAAAGTATGATGATAAGATTAGTACTTTTTAATTAGCTACTTTCGCTATATCTTCAATTAACTTTTCGCAGGTTTATCGGATTGAATGAGTTTAATTCTTCAAAACGTCATACACAAAGTGTTACATCTATAGTTCACGAAGCGAGTTTTGTTTTCAAATGCTCCCTTAGCGACGAGTTATATAAATTAATTTTTATTTTCAAATTGCTTTGTACACTTTAATAGTTCAGTTGCTATTTTATGTTTCCTCTTAATAATTGTCGTTAGGCCTGGAGACTTACGCGCGCCTACGGTATTGGCTTAAATATTTCCTATTGTACACGGAACGTATGGTCAATGCCGGATTGGTTCAGTATTTTATGTGGTATATGCCGTATTATATTGGTGCATTGAAAAGCAAACTACAAACTAAAATTCATCTAATCGTAAACAAAATAGTCAGGCAGGGAGTCGTGATATAATTTGCAATGTAAAGTAAATATTGACGAAATTCATATCACACGTAATAATGGTTAATTAGCCTCATAAAGAAGGCGAATTGCGCAAATACCACGCAAAAAAGCTATATTTATAAAACATTTGCAAAAGAACCTTTTTTCTAGTAACATTTTTTATGTTACTCTTTTGTTGTATTTAAGAAAAGATTACTTTTTTTAAAAGTTCAATACGCTGTAGAGGTTAAGTTATAGGTCATCTGGTTTTCATACGATTATAAACTTGATAGCTAGTATATCAGTGAACCTATGCAATTCACAGATTGTTATAATCTACTTCTAATGGTTCAATTTGTATATTTAGCTGGCCTAAGCTAGCAATATCATGCGATATTGTGTACACTGTTAAGATATTACACTATGAGACATGTTATCGATTGGCTTATTTACTCATAAATTGATGTCAATATAATTATAAGGAAGGTCAAAAATATTCCTTTAGCTAGCAAGGCGAAAAATCGAACATGCGTTGTGTTGTTAAAGCACATCATGTTTTGTGGTACAATTCGATTACGATGCATTGTAAGTCTGTTGCAACATGCAAAGCTTTTGACACATTCATCTTCGTGGTGTACCTTAAACAAAAATTTCATGTACAGACGTCGGCGATATACCCTCGTCAGAGAGTAATCACAGAGCTTGCAGAGTTTGGTGACTAAATGGAAATCATAGTTGAAGTATAAGGGTATAAAAAGTTGACCATCATTCACAGCCACGTGAGGCTTGCCACTTGTAGTGTTTAAAATATCGTCGCATTATTTCACACGAATGTTCAATAAACAAGCACGGACCTATTTCGTGTACGAAATTCCTTTGGGCGAAATTGAATATTATTTGATTGATGATTTTGATGCTAAACGATTCTTGATGAACTTTTAATTCAGTTTCGGCAAAACATTGAAGCCAATATTCTTTTTGTAGTCACGACTTATCGTTTTGTTTAAAACGCGTCTTTCTTTCGTGTTTTTCTATATACGAGTACTTCCAGTTTTGTGGGCAATAACTTATGAGACTTAGAGAGCATGTGTTCGTTAACACGGAACGAGAAATTTAATATTACTCACACGAGACTAAATTTTACGTTTTTACTCTGTCTTATACATAAACAAGTTATTTTTAGTCAATTGAGATGTGGTCTGATGACTCAGTGAATTCAAAAGTTCCCATATAATGAGTCTGGGTTTTTTAGTCAAAAGTTAATACTGTGCTTTAAACTTTTTGCTTGTTGCTTATTGCTAGTTTGCCTACACCTGTTTTCTAAATCATGATCATAGTAGACCGTTGTAAGATACTCACTTCATTATACCGATAATGTCTCGGCCGTGCGCAAGTTTGCTTAACAAAATCTGAGTGCTCCCGTCAATAGTCTGTGTTTTGATTTTTCAAAACAACTTTGACAGTGGTCGGAGTCAAAATCTTAAAGGTCTGTTTCAAACGTGGCGCCACTGTGTAGCTAATCAGGTGAAATCTCTCATGATCTATTGTTTTTTAATGCATTCGACGCTTAAAACGGGCCTTAGCCATTGGCTGCATGAGGAGATAAGTAGGATATGTGAACTCTGACTTTGGTTCTTTTATTTATCCGATTAGTATTTTTTGTTTGTTGTCTTGGTTTTGCTAGTCACGTTCTCTGGGCCAGGGTAAATCCCATATTCCTTTGTGCCCCACTTCGCCCGTGCGAGCGAAGCAAACATTTTTTGATATGCCTTGTACATGTGCTGTCGAAAGCAGATTGACAGCTATAGCGCATGCTCAAAATCGTTCTCTCTGCCCGTGCGTGCAAGGCGGCCGCAATGGATAATAGCCTTCACACGACCATTTTTGTCGGTGAATAAACAAAATTTGTCGTTTGCTTGATTCAGGTCGTTCTGTGAGACTTGCTACGTCAGATGGCGACGGAGGGAAACTGGGTCGGCTGGCCGGGCTTGCTATCAGAGCTGGTTTTGACTGGGTCGAGTATACTACCGATGATTACATACGGGCATCAGTTATCCCGGATGGTAAGCACTCTTAGTCTTGGCGTGGAAAAGCTAGTCATTTAAAGCGGATAATTTGCTTGTGGTGTACTTCCGTCAACGAAAGCTTGATTGTGGTACACGCGAGCAAGTGAACTCGTCAAGAAAATTTGCTCGTTTGTGGGTGTTTCTGAAGCATACTTCATGTTATTCTCTGTATTGTCTAGTTTGCCAGACATCTGTTGACCTCGTTTTTTTACTGGACGGCTCGGGAAGTGTAACCAAAACAAATTTTGAAAAAGTTAAAGATTTCGTGAAGAACGTCACAGATTTTTTCAACATTGGCCGGGAGGGTACTCATGTCGCTGTAGCCACGTACTCATCGAATCCTAGAATCGAGTTTACTTTAATGGAGCATTTCACGAAGAGTGATCTGCGTAATGCTGTCGATGGTATCACATATGAAGGATATTTGACTTACACTGGGGAAGCTCTGGATGAAGTTAGGAAAAAAATTTTTACCACCAGTGCTGGAATGAGAGATGATGTCGGTAAGTGGTTGGCAGCCATTTTGTCATCCTGAGAGATCTAGTTTACTTGGAATTGTTTTGTTTTCATCGTGTAAAAGTTCACATAAGCATAAACAAAAAGATGGAACAAAGACTCTGTTCAAGTCTCTAAACCATATCTCCAATCACTATGTCTTCACTGTACACAAGTTTGTTTAAACATGAACAAAAAGATAGAACAAACACTTAGGCCAAATCTCCAATGATTGTATTTGAATTAATTTGTCTTTCTATCTTTAGGTATCCCGAAGGTTCTCGTGCTGCTAACCGATGGTTTTTCAAATGGTATAAGCGTTGTACAACCGTCCAAACAACTCCGCGATCTTGGTGTAAGCATCTTCAGTATAGGCGTAGGGTCAGCGGTGTCTCGTTCAGAGTTGAATACGATTGCGTCAGATCCCAATAGCGAATACGTGTTTACCCTGGACAACTTCAACGAACTGGCGGACTTTGTTGAACAAGTCAGTGGAGTTTCTTGTAGCGGTAAGTCGAACGAGTAGCCATATCAAGGTCAGGGATTGTACATAATTATAACATTTAAGTCATTTAAGGAAGAATTAAAATATATCTTGTGGAAAAACTTCATTGCTAACTTTCAAACACTTGTACTCTACTAAAGAACAAGTTTATCCTTTAGAGGGCTCTCCGGTCGACTCGTGCGAGGCAGCAGAGACCTCAGTCGAGAGTGGTGCATTCAGATATTTCAGAACGACTTTCGATGTTGTTACTGAAGATGAAATTAGTGTCGAAATTCGAGATTTGACGGGTAAGAACAAGCAAAAAGTTAAAACTACCTCAGCTGAATTTTTTCAAGACATTTGGCAAATATTTTAATAGAATTTTTTCTGGGATAGGTACCAGTCATTTGTATGCGTCTAGGACAAGTCGAAATCCCGGGCCACTGGACCCGAATAGTGTGAAAAATGAAGCAAACACCCCTATCAAAGCGGTTTCTGTAACACTTGACAATACTAAGGTATGACTAACTTTTATTTACGTAAAGACACGCTAATTTACGTGGCTGGGCTTCTAAAATCATAGTATTTTAAGAAGAGGTTACATTTAATAACCCAACATCAAAGATTTACCACAGCCTGCTTGTCAAATCATTGCATAAAAGTACACCTGGATATATCAATGTACTTATCTGTTTCTCTGAACTCATTATCTTTAATTTGACGAGTGTTTTTGCTATTAGGGAGTTCAAGCTTCACGTTCAAAAGCTACGGCAAACGACAGAGCCGTTCTTCTTGACCGATTTTTTTCGCCTCTCGTGTTTTTGGATTTTCCATTTTATACCAAACAGTTTTATTTTAACACCTTATGCTAACGCAACTTATTATCTTTAACTTACCGTATTTATATTAGCAATTTTTTTTTCGCCTGACGTCTGACATTATTTATCAGGGTTCGAGAATTGTTTTTTCAATGTTGTAATTCTTTTTGTAGACGGTATATGTTGCTGTTCAGGGCCAGCAAGAAAACAATAAATTTAGGTTGTCGTTTTGGGATAATTTGTTTGAAAATAGTGGTACTTTTGAAGTCGATATTTTGGAGGAAGTGCCAGCCCATGAAGTGACGACCTTGAGTATGGTCCAAAGTAACTACAAGTACGAAATGGCCTGAGATTTCTATTTTAGATAAAATGGGTTTTAGTGAGTCTCATTGGGCAGCGAATGAGGGGGGGGGATTCACAAATTTATACCCTTAAGACAGCAAGTGAATAAAAAAGCTTAGTCTCCTTTTTTAGAGGGTTTTTTACTTCAGACAAGCCTACGGCATGCATAGTGCATTTTCTCATAGCTGCAAGTTGGCCACCTTTTGCCGTCGCCCTCTCAGGCTTATCGATGCGCCCATCACAAACAGCTCAAGGAATAACTTTAAATGATTTGTATTAGGCTATGTGCACACGGTAACGTTTTTGTGCGTTTTCATTTGTGTTTTCACGCGAAAACGGATGCAAACACTAACAATTTAGGACAGAGGCTGCAGCTAATTTAATATATTGAAAGTATTTTCCCTTGGAAAGTGTTAGCTAAGCGTAAAAACGATAAACGGGACTCAAACGTTTTTGGAAAAGTGTCTCACATAGGTTATGATTGTATTTTTCAGTCTAATGTATAGTATTACTGATGGAAACGATGAAAAAAAATTCGAAATTGATGCCTCAACTCCAAAGTTATCTACGACAGACAAGCTTGACTATGAAATGACCCAGCAATACAGAATTGTTGTAGTGGCCGACGACTTAGATAACAAATGTCACAGAAGCCGCGCTCTGGTGCAAATCAATGTTATTGACGTTAATGATAACCCACCAGTATTTTCTGAACAGCGCGTCAGTGCTTCTATACCTGAGAATGCCCAAGTTGGCGCATTTGTTGAAAAGGTATGTCGAGCTGCGTTTGGCCTTCGAAAGATTCATGCAGGGTTGACAAAGAAAATGAGTTTGTACTGTCGAAAATCAACCGTGTTTTCAACTTTTTGGACTTAATACTTCTCACAAACAACAGTTGCATGAAATTGAGGAAGTATATATTTCACCAACATCTTGTACTCAAATGGTTGCTAAAGCCTGGTTTCCACGTGGTCGTACATATATCTCAAGGAAAACACACATATTATCTATACGAATAACTGGTTTACTAGTAATTAGTTTAAACCTGTTCTACTTCAGCTGTTTAGAAAGATCGGAACTCCGTCTTTATACGACAGCTACAACCATATGGAAGTCAGGCTTAATTCTTATCGTTCAGAAAGTGATTGTACTGTTTAAATATAGCTTAATATATCTTTATCTTCAGGTGGTCGCAACGGACGATGATTCAGGGGAGAATGGTAGAATTACCTACAGTATTATGTCTTCAAGCGGTCCAACAGGGCTGTTTGAGATCGATTCCTCTAACGGTGACGTTGTTCTAAGAGGGTCACTTGATTTCGAAAGTGAAAAGTCATATCTACTGAAAATCAAGGCTAAGGACAATGGATCTCCCTCGATGGAAGCCAGTGTGGACCTCGAAATAAATGTGGAAGATGTTAATGAGCGACCAAGTATTAGTTGTGATGGCAGTTGTGTTTACACTGTCCGTGAAGGTGCGCTTTATTCCTCCAAACTATTTCCTCAATGACTATATCTTCACTGCGCGCAATGAGTAGATAGAACAAAGACTTTGGTCAAGTCTCCGAATCATGTCTTCAATGACTATGTCTTCATTGTGCGCAAGTTTACATGAATATGAACAAAAAGATAGGATTTTTATCAAATCTCCAAACCATATCTTCTATATCTTCACTGTGCATATGTTAACATAAATATGAATTAAAAGATGGAACCAAGACTTTGTTCAAGTCTTCAAACCATCTAACCTGTCCTAATGTACTTCATATCTTTCAAATTTTCAGGCAGTGGACCTAATCATTTTATTGCTCAACTCAATGTGACTGACCCAGATACGGCAGCCAATTGTCAGTTACAATATAGTATGCCTGATTTTGCTGAAGCCAAGTTTATTGTGAACAACGGGCGACTTGAAACCAAAGTTGACTTGGATCGCGAAGAAAGAGCACAATATTTATTCTTTATCACTGTTCGTGATTGCGGCGGCCTTACTCACAGTGTTGACATTACCGTGAAGGTTAGTGACGTCAATGATAATCGTCCCCAGTTTCCTGGACCGTACAATGTGGATATAGCTGAAGGTGAATCACGAGGCAGCCGAGTAGTACAGGTGAAAGCAACTGGTAAGTAGAAAGACTTTGTGGTAATTATAGTTCTTTATACTGCGTAGATTCATCAAATGCAAACTGCTCTCCATAAAAGTTCCGTAAAGCCCGTTCTCCACTACGCGAATTTTTTCGAGCGAAAAATAAATGCAGCA
>JAODVQ020380920.1:0-11296 GCA_025400075.2 Phenganax stokvisi | reverse complement strand
GACAATGGCTAATTCACCTTCTTCAAGATAAGAATCTGAGAGAGATCCACCAAGTTTCTTAATGATCTGAATAGCTTCAAGATTACCAGATCCTCTTAATCTCTTCACTGCCTCTACTGCCAGCCCAGAGAACAGATCTTTGTGCTGAGTCAGTATTTTTGAACTGAGCGTGGTCCGTGCTACATTCATCAGATCCTAATTATTGTAATAGAATAACTTATAGAGGAACCTCTCTATTAAGGACACTATTACTAGTAGAACCTCTTTTCTAAGGTCAAAATTTAAATAATAAAGACCCCTAATTATAATTACCTCATTGAATTTTTCTGGGTCTCCACTGTTGTCCCTGGCAACAGAGGAGAGTGCAGCACGAGCAGCATCAGTTGCTAGGCGCCAGCCAGCTATGATGGTCTGAGGATGAATCTTTGAATTTATCAATTTCTCTGCCTCCTTCAGATAAAGATATAATAGTGAGAATAAGATGGAGGAAGAGGAAGTGGAGGAGGAGAATACCTTCAGTAGTTCACAAGCTAAGACAGTAACACTAGTAGTACCATCACCAACTTCATCATCTTGTACTAATGATATATCTACAGAAATAATAATCACAGGAGTTCCCTCTATTCTCCATGGCAACATACCAACAAGGACCTTGGCTGCTGGGTTATCAACACCAATACTCTTTAAAATGGTAGCACCATCATTAGTGACTTGTATACTAGTAGCATGAGGTCCAGTAGGAACCATTACCTTATCCTACAACATATACAGGCTACCTCAGACACACCATATTGAATGATGATATACTAACCATCCCTTTTGGTCCAAGTGTTGTTTTGATCAAATCTCCTATTGCTATTGCTCCAACAAATGAACTCTAGAGATAATTATTTACAGAGTGGGCGTGGTTTGAGAGGCTTACCATACGAGCAGTCTCTCCCTTGTCCTCCTGAGCTCCTTCCTGGAATATCTGAACTGGATTCAGACTCACCTGCTCACGTGATCAAACCGTAGCTAGCTCTTCCATTAATTTTAGATTACTCAACTCACCATCTCTGCCACTTTTCTTCGTTTGATATACCTTCGCGCTGTCTCGATCTAATACACAGCCAAATTAACACGTGGGTTACCACGTGATCTCGGTTAACGCACGGTACAACTTTGCGCATGCGCAATACAACCAGAAAATGTAGTATATAACAGTTACAAAAGCTACATTATTCCAATAATGTTATATCTAGTCTCCAGTGACAGTAGAAAGATATATTTTTATTCTATTGTAGACCCAAATTGATATCAGGACAGCTACCACTACAATCAGGATACTAATAGCAAGAAAATATGTAACAATAATTCCAAATGAAGATCTGAAGATTCCTTCCTGACACAGAGTTTGATTTCTCTCCCATTTCTCCACTACTGGTAGTAGTTCTGATGCTACGTAGAATGAGTAGATCATATCACCAACCAGCAAAATGAGACTCGACGCTATTACCCCTATTAATACCACCTTAATTATTGTCTTAGCCAGTGAGATATGCTTGTAAAAGAAGAGGAGAATGTAGAGGATGACAATTAGGATTCCAGTGAAGAAAACAAAACCAGTTATCAAATTTAGAGCATTAAATGCATCATGTGGACCAAGAGAACATTTATAATCATCATCTTCCACTAGTCCACGAATACCTACACAACAAAGCAATTTAACCTCATTGAAATATTACATCATGTGGAAGAACAGTATAATATACATACTATCTTCTCCAATTATTTATAGCCTAAAACATCTGAATCTCTCCAAACACATAGTACACTCAGTCCTTACTAGAGGATCTCCACAATACATAGATAGCTGTCATATGTAAACTGAATCAGGTGGATACTTACAGGAACCTCAAGGGAAAATATTTTTCATTCTGAGTCCCCAATAATAGTATATAGAGGTATTGAAAAGGATTCTACTGGAGACGAATAAGGCACAGAGGACACTACATGTGATAGTAAATACATTAATAGGGGTTCTTGGTACTTACCAACTGACATTAATGTTATTCCAGCAAATGCAAATCCAATACATAGACTTGTAACTGTAATAGAATAGTGTAATCATAGTTAATGCATGAAAATTACCAGTAGCTGTGGTTGATAGGGTGTTAAGCAACAAGTGTGATGAGAGATGTATACTAGTGATAAGAGGTGTATGGTTTCATAAAATAAGTCTAGTAATGGTAAATGAAGGCTGTTCCTATGCAAGGTCTCTGTTATGAGTGAATCATTATATTCTAACCACTAGCTATGTCACTAGACAGATGAACTGAATGGTAAGACTAACCTACTATTAGCAGAGCTGCTGTGCCTGGAAACAATGAAATTACAAATTAAAAATGAATATAATAATAATAGTTATTCACCTCTATCACAAGGTGGAGGTACTGGGTCAGGAGATGTAGGGTCTGGCCTATCAACTGTGACTGGTGGGTTTTCATTTTCTCCTCCATTACCTGGCACATTTGGTTCTGATATATCGAGAACAGTTCTATTTGTATTTTCTCTTTCTTGTATTCCCTGGTCGCTATTACCATCATTCAACAGATCGTCTTCCAGAACGTAGCCACGACAATATTTATCTCTAATTTTTACTGCCAATCCATTTCTTCTTATCATTCTCAAAGCCTCGATAATTTGAGGCCAAGAACGCTCTGCCTCGGAATTCAGCCATAGAGTAAGCATTTTCAGTAAATGCCGCTCGACGGACATACCTCTCAACTCCAATTCAATTGCATCTAAATCACTTGGTCGCACTAGTAGTACACTTCCTAGTGAATACCATTCCACTCGCAACTGATGAAGAGATACTACTAACGTTTGTAGATCTCGCTCTTCAATCTTCCAATTTTCAGACATTATTTGTCTTGTGTTGGACATAATACGCAATAATCGCATCCACCGGAGACAATAAACTACTTGTACGCATGCGCATAAAACAGGGGCGCGCGCTTAGATCCTCAAATAAGTTCCATAAGCAGTTCAATACACTTGAGATTAAAACTGGCAGTGCAATATGATATATCATTTCTATAATGGTGAGTGGTAGCTCCCCTGATCAATTCAATACCAAACATGTTATTAGCACCTGACATAATACACTATGCTATAGCTACTGCAGGTGGGCCTGTTAATGTTCTACCTAGAATAGTGTATACAATTTTCATAATGAGTCCAGGATCATCCTCATCACTGATCCATTTGAAATAATAGTTAGCAAGGAGAACACCCAGTACTACTAGTAGGATGAATACAGTGGAATAACTGACTGTCACAATTGAGAATGATGTAATATATATTTCATTGTCACAAATTGTTTCATTTGTTCTTCGAGAGTCCTGCCATTCTCGATAATGATTAATGAGTTCAGGAATAATGTACAAGAGAGAGTAAAGCAATTCAAATACTATCAAAATGAAGACAATCAGAAACACTGTGACCTGCGCCCAAACTACACACCGAGTTACACGATTTCTCTCACGCCATTTTGTCTTTCTAGGATCCGCACACCCAAAATATATGAAGAAGAGGATGAGAAGTGCTGGAGCTCCGAAACAGAGCAAAGCAAAGAAAAAATTGAACACACTGAGAGAATGAGTAATACCAACTCCAGTACAGCTGAGTTCTTCTGCAAATTCACGAATACCTTTTGAAAACAAGAGAGAGAGAGTGTGTCAGATAATTATTAAAGTACTAGATATACGGAGAGGTTGTCCTTATACAACCAGGAGAAGTAATACTAGTGTCCCTCTCGTGGAGTCTCAGGGAATCCATTCAAAAAGGCTCAATACACTAATCATACATAACCAGAATAATAATATGGGTGGAGTGGAAACCATTGTAATCACACATAGCTCAGTAGCTAAGGAAATGGAAGGAAATGAGTGTTGTTGAGAGCTGCAGACAATAGACACACACAGACAGACACCTCATAGAATTCATTAATGCATCTCCTCCCACAGACAATGAATGTATATACCATATAATTTTAGTACACAAATTCCAGGAACTTACTCATAACTAGTATCAATACTCCAGCAATGGTAAGAGGAAGAGAGAGAAGGAATAGTGCTGCAATTCAATCAGAGATAATAACAGCCGATATAGTCATCTGTATGTGTATAACTTACCAACTGAAGTACATCTCAGAAAATTAATAATGATGAAAGGAACTCCAGGAATATCTCCTGGCCCCTCCTTAAAAACACACAAAAATCACTGCACTGAATTATGAAACTCAATGACCTACTTGATTTTCTGTTGTTTCAGCTTCGGCGGGGCGAGGCGCTGCTGTTTCAGCGTCGGCGGGGCGAGACGCTGCTGTTTCAGGGTCAGCGGTGCGAGGCGCATCCTCAGTAGATTGAGTTTCTTGTTCAGTGTTGGTGGGGGCCGTGACAGTGGGTGCTGGTGGTAGTTTGGAAGATGAAATCTTTGGTTCAGTTAGTTTTTTCTGTACATCATCTCTTAACTTTTGAAGAAGCTCTTTCATAGCCTTTTCTCCTGGTTCATCAGATGTATATTGATCCAAGGACTTTAGAAAGCCATTGAAAGCAGCCGCTCCTCGTTTGGAGATAATTTCTACCATTTGTAAAACATTTTCCATGTTAGATAGAGACTGAAACAATTCTCGCAATTCTACTAGTGTCACGCAGTTGTTCTTTACGAGGTACGGTTTTAGAGGATTCAGATTTACTGCTTTGGTTATTTCAACAAGATTATTAGTTAGTATCATATTAGCTGAGGCATCGCTCAATTTCATTTCTGGATCATCGGAGGCCATTGTCTATAAAGTGTAGTTCGAAAAGACGACTACTTATTATCCACACGGAGAAACGTTTTACGGTATTTGCAATTCGCGCATGCGCAAATTATGCCTTGTTACTATAGTAACACGCACGATTTTCAAACAAAAGATCGAATTGAATAATAATGGCGGCGGCCAGTAGTACTGGCATGAAAACGGTGACGTTCAAGATACCAGAGGAAGGAACTGTCGAGGAGAGGAGCGGAGCTATCAGCGTCATACCAAAAACTCCACATCCTAGGATGCTAGAAGATCAGACAAATCCTTCTAGCATCAATGGCTCTGGAGAAAGACCTCAATCTCGAGCTTGTTCAGATCAGAGAACAGGATCTCTATACACTAGGAGACAATATGGTGGATTGAGAGGTCAAAGTTCAGGAGGAAGGTTGTCAGAAGGTGTAATTGATGCAGTACGAGAAAAGACTAATACTGCAAGCAGACAAAATATGAGATCAGTGAAATATAGTGTGTCTAGATTAAGAGAGAGTTTATTGAGAGTGGAGGAGGAGGTAAAACACACAACAAAGGGTCGACGGACATTAGAGGTTGCTGTACAAGACATACGAAAGGCTATTTCAGTCAACCAGCAATCTCTTGGTCTGCAGCAGAAGAAGACCAGAACACATTCAGTAAGAACATTCATCACCAGTGGATAACCCTCTCTATTGATGACACTGCTGATATTTTTATAATAAATATGGACACATCATGTGTAGTTAAAGTTTACTGAATAGAGGAGATGCATTGTTTCACTTTGTTTGTCAGCTTCACTTCTTATTTTCACCTGATTATACTGTAGGATGCAGCTATGGGTCCATGGAGAGATGAGGCTAAAGTATTGTCAAAATGTAAGTCAGAGGTGGAACAATATCTGAGGTCTGTGAAGAGCATTCTACACAATTTGGATAACATCAGAAGAGCTCTGCAGACAAGAATTAGCTCTCTCTCTCAGTCATTGGAACTTGATGCTCAGTGCTTCAAGGTCTCCTACAATCATTAGTTTCCTTTTAAAAGAGGTTTCCCATTTTGGATGAGAGAGGTTCTTAATTAAATGGTATTATAACAGGTGTATCGAGGAGAGAAAGAGTTTAGAAGCCGGTGTGAAGTACCACATGGTGGGTCTAGGAACATTGATGAATCAGTAGGTCAGTCCTATATACTACATCTACCTATTGTTTGGTTGTATATAATGTGCTTCTCTGTAGCTGCTGCATGTAGAGAGGCTACTGAAATAGTTCAGAGGTCACGGGAAGTCAGAGGTGGCATTGAGGATCTGATTGTTACCACGACAACAAGAAGGTCTCAGGCACATGACAGTGTAACAACAGCAGTATCTAGGAGTGTCGTGGAAGCCAATCAGAAGAAGGTTTTCTGTTATATATATACTTAGACATCTAATTCCAGACATCCAGCTAGTACATTAGCTAACTTGCTCCAACTTGTCCATTGTAGATAGGTTCCACTGTACACACTATTCTAAATTTCAAATCCAGCCACCTAACTAGACTGGTCACTCCCAGACCAAGCATCACTTTCAGCAATGACACTCATTTATTCTTAGCATCAGTGTGTTGTAGAATCATGTTTATTATTATTATTATTACTCATAAACTATTGATGAAATCAGTGGTACATACATATGTAATACCTTACAGAGGGAAATGTTATTAGAGAGAGGTCAAATGAGACTGTCTCACAATTCTGTTCATCATCAACAACACAATGAGGAGATTCTTCTTGGGAGAATATTGGGACCTGTCTCTGACAAACACAGGTATATCTCTCATTCTCCAATACTATGATTACACAGCTGTACCAAGTAAACGGTTTTGCATTATAGTTATCTGAATTTCTTCAAATCATGTTATATCTAGGTCAGTATCAGAGAAAGAAGAGAGACCTCTATCAAGAAGAAGACCTGGTTCCAGTGCTGAAGAAAGGAAAATGATGAAACAAACTACTTCAAAACTAACAAAGTATATAAATCCATTGTTTATCATATCTTATTAGCTATACTGTATTAAATTCAGTGAGAATTTTATTGCTAGACTATTATACACTTCATGATGGATGTTATATTACTTACTGAGGATTGTATTTAATGATATTACACTGTGCTACAAGAACTGTCATTTGTTGTAGGAGATTGTCAGCCAGTGCAGTCCAGGTGACAGAGTTAGAAGAGGCCGAACATCATCTCACTAAGCAATTGAAGAAAGAATCTCTCTCTACAAGTCTGGACTCTCAAACGTTGAGAATTAGAAAAATATCACTGGACAACAGGTGGAGTATTGTATCCTTATTATCATACCACTAATCATCTCTCTTTCTCCTTACAGATGGGTCCTGTGATTAATAAATACATATTTTACACAACACCCAGTTAAAATATACCGGTCAAAAAGTTAAACTTAGAGCGCATGCGCGGAGTGGTAATCTTGCGCATGCTCACACTATCGTCCTTCATCGAAAATGCTGCGAGCTCCTTTTCTTCTTCGTCGTCTACCTGGTGTGGTAATGGCTAGTAGGAGGACGGAAATGAACGAGTTAAGTTCTTCTGTACCTGATTCTGCTGCTGTAAAGAACGTGGCAGTGATTGGCAGTGGTTTGATGGGGTCTGGGATTGCTCAGGTACTCCACCTCCACCTCCACCTCCTCCTCCTCCACCTCCTCCTCCTCCACCTCCTCCTTCTCCACCTCCTCCTTCTCCACCTCCTCCTCGCGGGTTTCTCTCTCTCTCTCTCTCTCAATAGGTAGCAGCACAGACTGGCCACAATGTATGTCTAGTAGATATCAAACAAGAGCTATTGGACAAAGCCAACAGTTCTATTTCAAATTCTGTTCAGAGAGTTGCTAAAAAGATGTTTCCTGACAACACTGAGGTAATGTTCTCCTTTTCATCTATTAATACTATCCTTGTACAGTATAACCTCTCTTATATGGACACTGTCAAATGTTGAACCTCTGGAATAAGGACACCTTAGCTATGAGAAATGCCATTATTTCTAGTGTCCTATTTAGAGAGGTTTCCTCAGTGAGAATGTCCACAATAGAGAGGTTTGACTGGTGTTTCATTGTACAGGATGGAGAAAAGTTTGTGAGTGAGACTTTGAATAGAATACAATATTCTTTATCAGCTGAAGAGGCAGCTAAAGATAGTGATCTAGTAGTGGAGGCAGTTATTGAGAATATGGAACTGAAACACAGTCTGTTTAAGGCTCTGGATAAAGCAGCTCCTAGGTCAGTTACAGTAGACCATTTAGTTTCCTTTTGTACAAATTATAGTAACTCTATAACAACTACTGTAACATTATACCAATTGGCTGTTAAATATGACGGAGATTGTAATAATAAAGTTAAACACTCTTTATACATTAATGTTTTCACCACCACTCCACTCAGCAAGACACTATTTGCAAGCAATACCTCCTCACTGCCTATCACTGAGATAGCAGCTGTCACAGGGAGAAGAGATAAATTTGGTGGTCTCCATTTCTTCAATCCTGTTCCCGTCATGAAACTAGTTGAGGTATGGCTCAGACATTACCTCTGAAGAGAGGAAAACACGTCTCCTTTGTCCACTCTCTAGAGGTTTATTTTATGTCACTATAAGAGATATACGTTACCATTTTCCACCCAGTTTGTGATAATTATTCAAATAGCTAGCTATATATGTGGTTATTATGTTATGTAGGTAGTAAGAACTGATGAATTGAGTGAAGAAAGTTTTCAATCACTTCTAGCATTCTCTAAAGCCATGAAGAAAGTCCCTGTTGTCTGCAAGGTGGGTGTGGCCTGTAACCATGGAGATGATGATGTATTTGTTACGACAGGACACTCCTGGGTTTGTAGTCAACAGACTTCTGGTTCCTTATATGGCAGAGGCTGTTCGTCTCTATGAGAGAGGTATTACACAATACTAATCAATCTCTCTGACATTCTTTCTAATCTTGATCCTCACAGAATAGCAATACATTATCATGTCTAAGTGTCATTCTATTATTATAGCAATGTTTGTATTGTTATTGATTAGGAGTAGCAACACCAGAAGATATAGACACAGCAATGAAACTAGGAGCAGGTTATCCCATGGGACCTTTTGAACTATCAGACTATGTCGGTCTGGACACTACTAAATTCATCTTGGATGGTAAGCCACCTCTCTCTCTCCCCTCCTCTCTCTCTCTGTCCCTCCTCTCTCTCCCCTCTCCTCTCTCTAGTTATTCTCTCCCATTAACAGGCTGGTCAAAGAAGTATCCTGATGAACAACTCTTCAAACAAATTGAGGTATTGAATAAATTGGTCAGTGAGGGAAAATTAGGTCGGAAAACTGGCGAAGGATTTTTCAAATACTCAAAATAATTCTATTACAAAGATTATTAATATCAAATTGTGTTAATTTTGTTAATGTATGGAGTTAGTGTGCACTCTAAGTAAGTAATTGAAACTACTTTTAAAGTCATACAGCATAGCTATCTACAATGGCTTTCACAAACTATGGTTGTAGTAATGTTTGGGGCGTGGTTTGTGGGCGTGGCTAGTAGGTGTGGTCACCATTAGGTTGTGGTGCAATGAGGTCAAAGAGATGTTGGTGTAACTGAGTCAGACTTGGTCTAGAGGTTGGATCTCGAGCCCAGCATGATGACATCACTAGAAATACATCTTCTGGACATTTGTCAGGTTGTGGTAGTATAGAGAGATGCTGAGAGACTTTCCTAATAACCTGGTCATTCGAGAGAGTTGGAAATGGTAGTTCGCCATATGTGAGAAGTTCCCAGATCAGAACACCAAATGACCAGATATCACTAGCAGTAGCATACACATCATTGTTAAGTGATTCAGGTGGCATCCATCTGATTGGAAGATTCCTACCATGAAGGAAATGATAGGCTTCAGGGTACATCTTAGGTCCTATTCCAAAACTTGAGATTTTGATGTTTCCATTGTTCCCACAGATACAGTTGCGCAGAGCGACATCTTTGTGAACAACATGCTGTGATGAAAGATAGATAAGACCCAGACACACACTGTCAGCCATTTTCAGCAGATCACGAAATTCCTGAACAATTCTCTGTCCATCCTCCACCCCTCGCATTGTAATACCCTTATCTCTGACATAACTGAGCAAGTCTACATGTGTAGTACCACCATCCAGTATAACACAGTCTGTTGTGGCATCTGTACACACTCCCAATACACCTACCACATTCTCATGATTGAGATGAGAAAGGAATGTTATCTCCTGTTCGAATCGGACTCTCTTTGCGTCCTCGGCTCTCTCTCGCAACATTTTCACTGTAACAATTCGTGAGGCTTCATTAGGTATGATGTCGTAAGCCTCTCCTCTATAGACTGGACCAAATTCTCCATCAGCGAGGAGAGTCAGTAGAACTAGGTTTTTACTGGGGAACTGGCGTGAACCAACATATGTTCTCCTCTTCTGTTTCTGAACATCCTCTTCACTGTAGTTATGACTGATACTTCTTGTTCTACTGTCAGTAGACTCCAATGTATTCCTCTGAGAGAGAGATATTAATAGAGAGAGAGAGAGAGAGAGAAATTGCATTGAGAGTTATGACAGTAGAACTATTACACAATGGTCTGAGTGCCTGAGCTTCATGTATATTAATATCAGAGCAGTTATAATGATGATAAGAAATACTTGGCATAAATGATGTGTTTGTGTGTCTTGAAATATGTGTGGGATTAGCTATTGATAATTATACCACAGAAAATGACTCAACTAGTTCTCTGTCATATAGTAACTTACAATCTTAATTTATCATTTGGCTATAGATATATACCTAGTAGGTTTCAATACTATGTTATTGGTGGTAAGCTGGGAAACACTAGATGTGTCTATGTTTTGACAATGTTTATAAATTTTAGTATAACTCTCGTCATGAATAAATAATAAGTAGATGTCAAACAACCTCAAAACATTTTTGACACATATACCTTGTCCATAATTTTCCTTCTATTGTTGTGTAGGTATATTATTAATGCTATAGTTTTGGTTTTAAGCTTTTAGTTTGTGTTAACTTCACCCACCCCTATATTATGTAAATTGTTATTCACTGTTAGTTCAGCTGTATTCATTACAATAGAGATTAGTATATTACATTAGTGTAGTGTTGACATTCATGTGGTAACCTTGGTAGCCGCTACTTGGTAACAGCTAGACTCTACTGGTCGCTGTATATCTCATGTACCACCCCACTTTACCAAAATTATGATTCATCAAAATATTTATAATTTATTCACAAGAGAAGAATTGTAATAATTCCCTGTCTATTGTGCATTGTATAATACAAACTGACTGATATGACACATAGCTATTGCTGAAATATAGGGAAATTGTATATTACAAAAAACTTTTGAAAAAGGAGAGAGAGAGAGAGAGAAATATTGCTATACATTCGTCTGCGGAGAGCTGTCATTTTCCTA
>JAODVQ020380810.1:0-11298 GCA_025400075.2 Phenganax stokvisi | reverse complement strand
TCGCTTACGAAAGTATATAAGCCCAGGGCTTATATTCGGAGGTTTACGGTAGATTGCTTGGATTCCTGAGAAAGATCATTCCATAGTTTGGGAGAGAAAGGGAGAGCTAATCATCTTACCTTGCAGTCTGTGGACTAAGATGCTTCCAGATGTTTGCTTCAACATAGTAGTAGCTTTAGTTGACTCAGCTTAACTACTGGTGACACGTGACATACTTACTGAATTTTTCACCATTCATCTTGTCCTGAGAGCAGAGTATTTGCCTCAACACTTTAGCCCTAAACTGAGGCATTTTCCTACTCTGGGGAATCCGCATGATATTTGAAAAACGACAAAAGTCTGGGCTTCTGCTCCGGGGGGGGGGGTGTAAACATGGACTTGACTGATGCATTTCAGGCGAAAATAAGCCAAGTTCGAGAACGGCGTAGAACCGGGCACAACATGCCTGGCTATCGGGCGTTGACATCTCACGTTGCAAATTCACAGTTTGTCTCATCCATAGTCATCCTACATTAAGATTACCTACCTGCGAATACCCCTCATCCAAATTTTACTTTAGCGCAGCTTTAGCAACAGTCGAGGAAAAAATATCAGCATTTAAGACAAACTTTAGTGCAAGAATAACCATTATTCAAACTTTATTAGAAAAGCAAAGAGTAAGGCAAAAGCATTTTTAAGTGAAGCACAAATAAATCTTAGGTAAAGCCGCAAAGGCTAAAAAAGAAGCGAAAATCGTGAAATTTATGTTACAAAAGCAAATCCGATAGTCGTCAGCGTAACTCCGTCCAATGCGCATCGGCGGAGCAGCATGTAAAATTACTTAACGTAGCTACAGGCTTACAGCAAAAGTCTACAGTCGGTTTTTTAATGTTTTCATTCGGTGAGTCTTTTCAAGTATTACAAATCCAATCGTCATGTAACTTTGTTTGGCAATGCATGAGGATGGCATGAGAGGACACTTGCGACTTTGAGAGAACGGCGTTTCCTCGTTATTTCGAGTTTTTTCAAAGTAGCACAAGTCATTACACACGAAAAGTGGTTCGTATTTTTTGTATCGAATAACCTTTTAAATAACACAAGGACAACTGACTGATAACACGACAAAAATGTATATTCTCATGACAACAACGTGATAAAATTGTTGCGAAGCAAGATTTCAGCTTTTAAAATTCATTTTTCATTTTTACACACGGCTAGAATATGACAAGAATATGCCGAAAAAGTTGGTTCAAGAAGATTTAAAGAACGTTAAATAAGTCTTTTCCATGGCTTTTTTAACGGCGTTCGAGGCTAATGAACTTTTTTAAACGTTACTTTAGGCGGGAAAGTTGTTTAAATGCGTTGTTTTGAGCATGTTCTTGCTTGACTGCACTCTTCAAGGCTGCTTTCCACTTACGCGTTTTTTACACGTTGGAAAACACATTTAAAAATTAACAATGTGATAAAACTTACAGCACTTCAAAGTTTATATTTCTTAAAGTGACCGAAAAATAGGTACGTGATTATTTATAATTTTAATATCTGTCCTGTTCGTCTAGCAGTAGTTATATAAGATAGGTTTTGTTACAATTTAAACTTTTACGTTTGTGTTGCTGGGCGTCTAAAACGAGGAACTGGAAAGCAGCCTTTAATCTTGTTGCTTGTTTCCGGTTATCTTGCCGACTATGAACTTACAGTTCTTTCGCAGAATTTCCGTACAGTCTTTCGTAACTCTAAAGTATTAGCCGTAGGTTATTTGAAGAAGAGAGAGGTTCAGAGTTGACTTACATTACCAATACGGCTAGTATTTGCTAAGATGAACCAACGAGACGAGACTTGTTTACTTAATTCACGCATCAAACTCGAGCTTTGTCGGCGAGAGGAACCTCACTACTGTTCGGACGGTAGCTGAGCATTCTCCGTTGTAGCTTATGTGTGGAACGGTGTGCCTCTCAATTTGCGCATGCTTCCGTCTCCCAAACGCTTTGAAAAGAAAAAATGCCTGTGCTAGCATGACTTCCCCATAAGCACTGTTAACGATGAGTCCCTACCTTATTCTGTAAAACGTGAATACCAGTATATGAGAATTTTACGATAAAGACAATTGTGACGACGTCTAGATTTTTAATAAGTTGGAGGGTCACAAGTTTTTCTCCTTTGGGTGTCACGTGCTACTTTCCTGAAATAAAGTTTTCCATTCATCATTTATTCATTCACTCATTCAAACGAGTGAGACTTTTTATAACACAAGACCTAAATTTTGAGACTCAAAAATGACTTTCTGGATACTTCTAATTGCGTTTCCTTTCCGGCAAGTAGAAAGTTTTATAGTAAGATTTTTTGTTTTAGTAAAATGACGATAGTTTTCATCTGTTCCAAGAGAATTTCGTTTCGTCGTTGCGAAAAAGAAACAGGTTGACTATATTCCAAGGATTCGCAAGATGATTTGTACTTGCAATGGATGATTTGTACTTGCAATACAATTTGTACTTACAATTTGTACTTACAATTTGTACTTACAATCAGGGGCGTAGCCAATGGGGGGGGCCTTGCCCCCCCAATCATTTGAGAACCACATTTTTAAAACGTTGAAAACCGGCTAGAAATGTGTTGGGGGGGGGCATCTCACTTTGAAAACTGAAAATTTTCCAGAGAGAGCATGCCATATGACCTTTCTAATATGTATTCACCCCCCCCCCAAAAGTTAGGTCCTGGCTACGCCACTGCTTACAATAGTTTTCAAACTGGAACTTATTTGACAATACTGCTAATTGTTTTTATGCGAAGACAGTTGAAAATTCAAAACAAGAAACGAAAGTCAATATGGATTCCTAGTTCTAACACTGAATAAAATATTCCATAATTATGTTCATTACGCATCGTTTTTTTCTTATTTACTTTCTTCCATGGGTGGAACAATACAATTTTAACTGATAACGGCGAACGGAAATAGTTATTTTCATAGTAAAAGAAGAAAATCTATCAATGCTAAACTGGGATTTTTACTGTCGTTCTACAGTATACTTAATTAAATCATTTTCAATTGAGTAATTTTGTATTTAACAGTTGCAGTACCTCTACCGTCAACAAAGTCAATGGGTTCCGTCAATCTCCGAGAAAAAGCTAATTTTACGAGGCTTAGTAGACTTTTGGTCGACAAAGGAACTGAAGCTTTAAGAATTACTCTGGATTCGATACATCCTGCCGCTAACCTACGCGCAGTTCTTAAGGGGAATAGAGCGTCTCTTTTAAGGCTGAAACCTCAAGTTATTAATGATTTGCAGTGGGATTTACTATTTCCTTCGTCTGGCAACTGACCTGATTCAAAAACGTTTGATGTGACATTGCTCACTGTTCTTTTACGGAATATTTGTTGGTCAACGCATCCTCCTGTAACAGGCTGGAATACTATGCCTCCAGATACGGATAGGTCTCCACAAGCAAATGTCACTAGAATTAAGTTGTTTAGAAATCAAGTGTATGCTCATGTCACCTCAACCCAAGTTGATGCAGAAACGTTCGAAAGTTTGTGGCAAAAGATTTCCCTGGCATTGGTCGATTTGGACATCCCAAGGACGGAGATTGATGATCTGAAAACGTGTCCTTTGGGTCCTGAAGAAGAAATCTATATTGATCAGCTGAAGGAATGGCACTCAAAAGAAGAAGATTGCAAAAGTATGTTGGAACATTTAACTCAAGTTACCAAGGAGATCCAGCAAGGAATACAGCAACTCTGTCAATCTACTTTGAGGCAACTTGAAAACGAGCGTTCTGAGCACAGAAACCGCGAGAAAGAACTACTGCAACAGCTTGCCAAGCATAACTTCAAGAGCAAAATTGCCAGAAAAGTGAAGTTATTTCATCATGGCACTAGAGAATGGTTACTAAAGAAAGTGGACAAATGGTTTACAACTGAAGACGAATCAAGGTTATATCTGCTAACTGCCGGTCCTGGGTTCGGGAAAAGCGTATTTGCAGCTAAGATATGCGAACTATTCAAAGAAAGGGGCAAATTGGCCGCTTGTCATTTCTGCGACTTCAGTGATTCTAACCTGAAAGATCCAATGATGATGCTGCAATCTCTTGCCAGTCAGATGTGTGAAAATGTCGCGGAGTTTAGAGAGAAACTTCTTGATCAATTAGGGCGACCTCATAAGGTGAATAGTCTAAAGGATGCCTTTCAAGTTTATTTACAAAATCCACTTGATGAATTGGAAGTGGAACCCAGGTTGATTGTGATCGATGGATTGGATGAAAGTGCAACCAATGATAGAAGCGACCTGGTTAAGCTGATTGATGATCATTTCCCAGATCTACCAAAGTGCATAAAAGTTCTGGTGACCAGCAGACCAGAGATTTCCGTGCAACGTTTGAAGCAAGTTGAAATGGTTACAGATGGTGATAATACCAGTAACCATCAATTAGATCTTTATCAATATCTAAAAGACTGCCTTCCAAGTCTTGCCAACAAGGGTGATACCTCGTTCCCTCTATTTGGCATTCTTCCAACGATTGTGTCAAAGTGCGAAGGCTCTTTTTTGTATGCGTTTCACATACAGGGCGAGTTACGTAAGCGCAAGTACCTTAATAATATGACGGTTGAAGAAATCATCTCTTTTCTTCCGCAAGGAATGAACTCTGTGTACAACGCATATTTTCATCGCCTGAAGGATGAGCTTGAAACCGTAACGAAACAAAGTTCAGATTTGTTTAAGGTTCTAGAGATGCTTGTAGCTGCTAAAGATGCTCTTCCCCTGACGTTTATAGCCCGGGCTCTTGATTTAAATTCAGATTGTCGCATGACAAAAAAGATCATTAATCAAGTCAATGAGTTGATATCTCGTTTGTTGAACGTATCAGATGGCTTGGTAACGGTTTTTCACAAATCTGTGTATGATTGGCTAGTTGCCAATGGGTACGAAGAACATGAATACACTGTTAAAATCAGCGATGGCACAAAACGACTTTGGTTGTTATGCGAGACTATTTTTGAAGAAGTAAAAGAGAAAATTGTAGCTGGTAACTCGCTGCCTACACAGGAGGTGGGTCATGCTTTTCGATTTGGTCATCAGTATCTTTTAGCGTGCAATATGAAGAGCAAATTTTATTGGTTTGTCGATGTGATAATCATGTACCTATTTCTAACCTCTTCGCTCACCGTGACATACTATTTCAGATGTCTCTGGAGCAGTGTTCTTAAAAGTGATGCGTTGATTAATCTTGAACTACGACAGCGGATATCGTGGCATTTAACTGAATTTTTGTACTATTTTGGACGCCAAGGAAAGTTCTATGACTCACCCTTTGAAAGCAAAGAACCTTTTTGGTATTGGGAATCTATTCTTCGCTATTCTCCGGAAGGGTATTTTAACGATACTGAGAAAAATATGGCAAAAGCAGCTCTTCTTCAAGACTGCGTGCAACGTTATTCGCCTGGGATGAATGATATGAAGCCACTTCTGGTGAGGTGTTTTAGGTGCCCTGTTTCAGCTGTTGGTGTATCGTCAAACAAAAAGCTAGTTGCTGTTGCACTCAAAGATGGAACTGTCTTTGTTTTAAGCCTACCAGAACTAGTTCTTTTGCATGAGTTTTCAACCGAGTGCCAAAGTATTGCATCTTGCACCTTTGCTCCTGACGATTCTTTTGTGCTATTTGGAAAACTAGAAACAGTACTTGACATTGAGAGAAACGAAGAAGTCTCCTTCTTCAATGGAAAAGCAGAGCAGTTCCAGTCATGCGTGTTTTCTCCAAATGGCAAAAGGCTGGCAACCGGCGATGGTTCAGACACCGTAAAGTTATGGGACCTTGTTTCCCAAAAACTGTTGACTGTCCTTTGTGGTGATGTTCAAGTGGACAAATGTTCATTTAGCAGATGGGGTCTTTTTATTATAGGAGAAGGGATATATGCTAACAGAAAATCGGTGCAGAGAGGTTACTGCGTTTGGAGCACCATTACCTACCAGAGAGTTGATGAAAGAAACTTGCCTGCTGGAAAAGGTAAAAAGAGAAAGCACGTTCTCAAAACTGAAAAATGCACTCGTTGTCTTGGACGTAAGTGTAATAAGTTGGTTTCTTGTACAGAGTTGGCAAGTATGATGCTAATCTTGAGTGACATTGACTCCTGTGAGATACCTTACAGAGAAATGCGAATGGCATATTGGAAAGCTTTTCCTGCGATTTACAACGAGATGGACTGCATTTTGTTGTTAAAAGCCGATGAGATGTCTCTATGTGTCTATGAAAGCATTCACTTCACTAGAATCGCATTGTGGCCAATTTTAATACCCAATACTTCTTTCCCGTGTGACTTGCCAAGCATTGATGTTAAACTGATTGAAGAGAACATGCTGTTGTACTCTGATCAAGGTAATCTAATTGTCTATGGTGCAGTACCGCTGAAAGATGGTCAACCACTCCTCTCACAACCGACGCGTATCCTGTGGTGCTCATTCTCTCCTGATGGTACTCGACTTGCTACCTGTACTTCAGATGGATTTATTCAGTTATGGAATGTTCACACATGCCAAGTTTATCAACGTTTTAGAAGCAGTTTAGAAACATTGACTATGGCTTGTTGCTGGTGCACTGAATTCTTGTTTGTCTTCTGCTTAGTCCACGAAATTCCCAGCTTGTTAAAATATCCAGTTGTAGGTAACTCCCAGATCATAGCGTCAAGAGGCACACCAATATCACTAAGCCTCGTAGTCAATGAGTTCTTCCCTCTTTCAAGAGTCGTGGAATTTTCGGAAGGCTGTCTTGGCTTTAAGTGTGACAGTTGGACTCCTGTAAAAGTTATTGATGTTGACAGAAGCGAACACCCTAAAATTATCACCTTGCCAGGGATAAAGTCATGGATGAACATTGCAGTTTCTGTCGGTGCTTCTTTTATTCTAGGCACCGGACAAGACAATATTCTATGGAAAAGAAATGAAGTTGATCCAACCCAGTACGACATTTTTATTCACATCCAGCTTCCATTTGTATACGGGCTCCCCTATGCTTGTTGTTTCAGTAACGATTCCAAATTTGCTGTCATTCCCTACGTCAAGCATCGTCGCGAATGCAGGTTTGCTGTTATAGATGTGAATACTGGTAATGGTACAATCGATGACATACTGCCTCATAGGGTGTTTGATAACTATCCGCGAATTCTAAAAGTGTTCTGTAGCAACACTGTAGTAATTGTAGTAACTCCAAATTCAATAAAACTTTTTGATCTAAAGAGTTGGAATGTTCTTGGATGTTCGTACCAACGGTATCTCAGTTACGGGCCGGTTAGTCTTTCAAAGCTGTCTCCGAAGGGAGGTGTCTTAGCGGTCCCTATGGTGAATGGAGACATGGAATTCTTTCGAATAAAGCAGTTTCCGCCATCTTCTGATGTGTCTAAAGATTGGACCAAGCTGGAGACTTTTTGCAAAAGAAATTTTGCTGGCGAAGAAATTGAAGGTTAAACATACTACGATTCTAGGTTATGAGGAAATACGGTACTCTGCATATGAATATTGTGCAAGAGCTACTGTGTGTCATTTCAGTTGCAAGAATGTCAGCATGAAAGTTAGATTGTGAGGATGTCTAGGGAAGCGGTTAGACTTTGCTTGGAGCTGGTCTAAAATGGAGAAGTAAGACGCCTCCTTCCCTCCGCTAGTCTGGGAGCTCACCTTGGGCAAATGATAGCACTCCCTAGCCTCCCTACCCTGGGTTACGCTTCTTGCGTGCGTTTGAACGAATCTGATGATCACGATGTCGACAAGGCTGCTCCACATCAAGTCTACCGCGGATTAGTCAACTGCTCTGGAATAAAACCATAATTTTGAGTGTTCCTGGTACAGATTTTAATGCAAATCAGGGACGATGAATGATATTCAATTTATATATTGGTATTACATAACATCCGAAGAATGTTGGTTGCGAAGGTTTTGGTTGAACATATAGATCCATTGTGACTACAAGGCTTGTGGTGCAGATGTGTTGCTGGCGATCAGAGGTAGCTGGCTACGAGGGTGGTAGAAAGCAATCAAAGAGTAATCTATGGTTGCAGAAGCGTGCTAAACAGTGCTGGGAATTTAAAAGAAACTCAACTAGACATAGGCTTAACCTTAAATCGGACAATTTTACATAAGTTTAACCTTATCAACCACTCCATTGTTTTTTAGTTGCTTCGCTGCATTTTATTTATCAATTATATATCTTTTGTAATCAGTGGCAAGTACTGCAATTTCACTGGTTTACAGGAGTGCGATACGAGCATTAATTACACCTTTTCAGCGGCCATGTTGTTCAAAGGCTGGTTAGCTGAACCCTGGGTTTACGAAAAGTTTGAGGCAAATTTTTACCACTTGTTTACTAACTAGATGACAAAGTTTTTCCACAAAGCTAATGTAAGGGAAAAGATGCCTTTATTTACAAAGTTTTGAAACAAATGGACAAACAGAGACGCTCACACCAAAGAACTGGTTACATTTTAACCCAGGGTCAACGCTAGCCCATCTTTGAACAACCGGCTCCAGAGCTGTAAATGCACCCTTGCCTACAGCCAATGAAAATCCCTCTAGTATTTACAACTAGCCAATCAGCATTCAGGATACAAAATGTAATTTTGTTTTGTTTTTTGCTGTAAAAATTTTCAAAATGGAGGAATTGATAAATTTTGAAAGGTTTAACCTTTAAGTTATATATTTCTCCTAAAACAGTCTGATGACAGAAGATATATAATTAATAAGGAATAGAACGAATCAAGTCGGGCAATTAATGCCAAAATCATACGAGTGATTAACAAATCAACCGATCGCCACTCCCATTTGTTCTATTACTATTATTAATCTCCTGAAGATTACTTGCAATACTTGTAAAAAGGTATAGAATAAGATGTTTACAATTTACGGAGTCTCAGTAGTCTTGAGTTTTATTTCAAAACGCCGCAAATGTTTTTCGCCATTAATATTAGAACAGGGATATACAGGGTGTTTAACACCAAATCCGGATCCTTGAATTGGATTTATCCATTGATGAGCCTTTTACATACTAGCAAGTTTTCCCATAAGTTATCGTAACATATTCTATATAACAGTAAGAAAAAAAGCATCAGACCGCTGAATTGGCGGCAGTCTCCTAGTACTTGTTTACTAGGTACAACCAAACACGTTTCGCACTTCGTCCAGTTATTCTGGGACAAATCGTGTTCTAGGAGTTGTTCAGTTGCAAAATATGGTCGCGAAATGTTATGAAATGCTAAAGAATGTAGCCTTGCGAAGTTTCAAAGTTTTGTACATATTTGTATTGCGAAACTAAAATTGTTACCGTTTTCTCAAAAAAGGCAACAATCTCCGCAGTGCAAGACAAAAATATAAGAAATTAGCAAAAGCTCTGGTTTTCAACTGTGGGGTTTTCCATCGCATATTGCGTGAAACTGTCTTTAAAGGTGACTAACGCATAAAACTAAGGCAAAACAAGTGGTCATCTCCTCTTGTCAGCTCATTTTTAGACATTTTTTCCAAAAAATTGTTTTTGCTATTTTGGACAGTTAAATCATTGTACATCAAGACTACAGGGCTAATATTCTTCAAAAGAAAATACTCTTGGTAAAAAGAGCTCTCAAAGTTACCTTATTTAAAAACTTACCCCATAGCAATGCCTTAACAACGTATTTTGGTACGAAAATCGTTCAAAATTTTGTCCAGAACTCATTTCAACCCTATGTATTTGGTTTCTCCTTTTGGTGTATGTAATTTAGAGTCTTCTGATGTAGCTGCAGTGCGATTGGTTGCTTTGGGGAGGCTTGGCAACGCATATATTTTATAACAGGCTCTCTCTCCTCCGCAGAGGTTACGTTCCCGTTTTTCCGTAAATTCCGTATTTTTGTGAGCAACTGCTGGCAGAGATGTTTGAGGGAGGAAGAGGAAATGAGAAAAAACCGCCCTCAAACATCCCTGCCAGCGGTTCCTCACAAATATACGGAAAAGTACGGGATTTACGGAAAACGGAAAGGAAACCTCTGCGGAGGAGAGAGTTACAGGTTAGGCAATATTGATATATTAATAAAGTTTCTAACCAACTAACTATACGAGTAAGTAGAAATCAAGTGCCTGCGAACGATGGCTGGGTCTTACACTTACAATTTTCACACTGCAACTTCTCGACTCAAAGCAACATACATCACTTCTGCCACCGAGTGTTGAACTTCTCTCTTCTCTCCAGCTGTGAAACCGAGTTGAAAATCTATTTTACGCGGTCATGAAAACAGACATCATCTTCTGTAGTAGCGGGGACATCAATGATTTCTTCCTCCATAAAGAACTCTTTTTCATTTACTAAAGTTAAAGTCACATCAGAACAACAAGCAAAGAATGGTGAAACACGCTTTGCCATAAACCAAAAGTTCACAACGTTTGAACCATTATCAGTGACAGTGAGGATTTTTCTTCTCATGTCCAAAGAAAGAGTTAACAGTAGCGAGTTCTTGGCGCCCCAACTCTGCTCAATCAAATGAACCGTCTTTCATGGACATAATGTACACAAAAAGGGTTCTGACTGTTGAAGTGCCGCCGATACAAGGAGTTTACTTTGTATGCTAAACTTTAAAAAATATTCTGTCTTAGGTCCCTAAACGTTGAGGCATCACATTGCATTAAATAATGTTGTGAATTGATGTAGTCAGTCATTGAATAAGCTTTTTTTGTTTCACAAAATACTGGTCAGGGACCATGACGGCTAAGAGTTTGCGAAATAATTTTAAACTCGGATGTCCTTATATTCAAACGCGCAATCTTCGGTGAACTCTTCACGGTCGTGCTTCAAATACTACAAAACAAACATTTAATACAACAAACTTCGTAAATATTTTTTAAATATACTGAGTAAATGAAGATTTTATATAACATCTATAATGGCTGGTGAATTTCAGGATTATTATACAATTACTAATACTGCGATCACATCTTCTTCATTTTATGGCAGTGTAGTCTTCAACAATCAGCAATTGCGTTTCCAAAGTGTGACTAAAGAAAGTGTAATATGATCCAGCTATGGAACCGAGCACACCACGCGAGCGGCCACGCTATGGAACCGAGCACACCAAGGCGGGCTGCCACATTCTGCATTTTTTAAAGTTTGTCGAGATGTGTCGTCGAAACACCTAACAATAAGCATTAAATTAATCTATCCTTGCCATAAAAAGTGCTTGCGCAATTATTTCTTTTCTTCAAACCCTAAAAATCCGTGAATGTGCCTAATGTTGACAGCTTGACTAGTCTTGTTTATAGCTGTATGTATGTATGTATGTAAAACTTTATTTAGTGACGCTAGCCTTGTCAACAGTTGCTG
>JAODVQ020380809.1:0-30237 GCA_025400075.2 Phenganax stokvisi | reverse complement strand
ATGCAAGCAGGCATGAGCTTAGCTGGCAGGGGGTCTAGGTCACAAGATTTGATTGATGCTTTCGAATACAGTTTCCTAACGTCGTCTTCCGGGACCGGTTCAACGCCGATGACGTTGCCGCCGAACCGCTCATAGGCGGTCATCATCTGCTTCATGGCGTTAATCTCGTCTTCGCTCTTGCCCTCGAACATATTAGCGTGAGTGTCTTCTCCATGCGCCATCATGGCGTCATGCAGATCTTGGGCAGTTTCTGCCTCGGTTGACCAGTCACAACCTTCGCAAGCGAGTTTCATATCTTTCTCCAAAGGGTTGGGATTTGAGGTTCTTAATTTCCGATCCTTTTGAGTGGGATTGTAATCATTCACACAATCTAAACAAGTGTACGTATTGAATATTTCATATAATATGCAATAGATGATTTCAGAAATACATATGTAATTAGGTCATAATTTCGAGCTATTTTATTGTATATATATTTAATGTATTGCGTGTATAAATCGCTTTGTTTATCAGCATTGATTAATAATTGTTTTGTGTCTAGATGCATCAGATGTTCCTAATCCTATTTGAAAGCATCAACACTGCCAAGCTAGTTGCAGCTACCATCATCCCAGCGCCTCCGATGGCCCATCTTACCCCGACTGCATCTGCCACCGCTCCCATTGCGATATGTCCAAGCCATCCGAAGCCGATGGCGAATATCCAGCCCCCTATCACTCGCCCGCGCATGTTGTCTGGAACAGTGGCTTGCAGAAGCGTCCACTGCATGGCGTCGAACATTGCCGCCATCGCACCTACCAGCGTGACCAGTGCGATGGCGAAAACAAGACTGGGACTAAGCGCCACTCCCATCAATCCGGCGCCGTAGCCCATTGTGATTGCGAGCAGGAGAGCCCCTTTTCGTTTGAAATCTCCAAGCAGGGACAGCGCGATGGCTCCTGTGACGGCTCCTATTCCGGTGGCGAACCTCAGCGTCCCCAAGCCCGTTTCGGAGATTTGCAGTTCGTCTCTTGCCATGGCCGGCATCACGGCATCGTAGGCGAAGCCAAATATCTCTACCACCACCGCCAAGAGAAGCAGCGTAGATACGACGGGTATTCCGACTAGCGATTTTAGGCCCTTAGCGGCTTCTCGCAAGATTCTTGTGAATGGCTCTCGGGCATCTAGCACAACCACTTGTAAGGTTGGGACGAAAAGGACGATTGCTCCGCCGATGAGTATAGATACGGCTGCCAACAGCAAGGCGGCATGGATGCCCAGAGTCTCTGCGATTACTCCTCCGGCGAGGGCTCCTACAGCTCCTACTGCACGAATCCCTACGGAGTGGAGCGCGATGGCGTTCATTCTTGCATGGCGCGGGACGATGTCGGTGATAAGCCCCTGTTTGGCGGGCATCTCGAAGGAGTTGATCACACCTTCGAAGGCGATTAGCACGAAGATGGGTAAGGGATTAGAAAACCCTTTCATCGCCACATACGCCAATGTAAGAATCACCACTGCTCGGACGAGCGCCGAGATGGGCAGAAGCCGGTTGCGGGGGAATCTATCGGCTACCGCTCCGCCGATGGGTGCGACGATTATGCCAGGCGCGCTACGCGCTGCGAAGGTGGCAGCTGAAAGCAGCACCGATTCGGTCTGCACAAGTACCAGCCAGCCGACGGCTAGGCGCTCTGCCCACATTCCCAGCGCTATGAAGTTGGAACTTAGCCAAAGCGCAGGGTATCCGGGCTGGGAGAACGATTCAAGGACTTTGGAAGTCCATGCCAAGCTTCGCCGACGGTTTGGCGTAGAAGTCGACTCGCTCTTGCTCATCTGAGCTTCAGGGCGTGACTGATCGCATCTTTTGATGTGCGGCACATCTGCGAAGAGTGTGTGAGACGAGTTAGCGGCAAGTCAGGCGAGTGATGAAGCGGCTTCAAGATTTCTGATTCTCGCTTACAACTCGGCCTAGCAAAGCGTCATTAGAATTGCATCTACATCTCGATCGCCGATCGGCAGCGCGCCATCTGGTTCAGCATTTCCGAATCCTAAGGATTCGGCGATGGCTATCTTTTCTTCGTCTTCAATCGAGATTCTTGTGGATACTCGAATGACCCGCTTATCGAGACACCATGCAAGCGCGGCATTGATCAGTGAAGTGTGTGAAATCCTGAATCTTTCATGGGTGAAACCGTCCAACCTGCCGACTTTGGCTTCGTCTATGAAAGCTGTGGCGATTCCAACGATGCGACCGTCATCGGTCTTAGCTGCGAACCATTCAGCTTCTTTCTGCTTGAGCAGATACGAGTATTTGCGATAAAGGCCCATACAGGAAACTTGCGTCGCGTAGCGAGTGGATATCATTGGCGTCGGGACGTTGCTGTCAAGAACCTGCCATTTATGTGGGAATAGAAGCAGAGGGATCATCGGAACACGGAGCGAAGCGTCTCCTTTGGCTATGCTCGTTGTGCAGTCGCTTGTGAAGTGATCTGCTAGGAATTCCTCGGGCGATGCGCCGTCTGCGATGTTGATCCAAACATCGGCGCCTTTTGACTTTCGCCATCCCAGCCGATGGTAGATGCGTGCGGCGTCTGGATTCTGCGTGCCTAGGAAGACAGCTTGCCCGTCTTGCGCCAAAAAATCTTCCAATGCTTGAGTGCATAGACGATGGGCGATTCCACGTCCTCGATATTTGAGCGCGGTGGCGACTTCGCCGATTCCGGCAAGAGTGGGAAGTTGACGCGAGATGGTGATGCCACAAGTTCCAGTCAGGATGTCGCCATCTCGCTCCAAGTAGAGGAGGTGTCGGTTGTGCTTGGCTTCTCGGCCCATGAAGACGTCGAATGGGATGTCGGGGTCGTCTGGTCCGAAAATCTGTTCCCAGAACGCGAAGAGCTGCTGAGCCTCTTCTCGCCGCATGGGCATTTCGTAACGTTGGGGCACTGTGAGATTCAAGACCTATGTTCTGGACAGGGGTGGATGTCGGTACTTTAATCAAAGATTGTGTCTGTTTCAGAAAATGGTTGAGCCAGACGTAAAGACACCTTAGATAGGCTTTGCAGCCCGAGGGATAGAGTGTCAAAATGTACCTACTGGCAAAATTGAGCGTGCTTATGTCGGATTCCACATTCAGCTTCTATCGGGTGAAACGCGCTTTTCGCTACTCGATGTCTGGACTGAGCGATGTGCTCAAGACAGAAGTAGCGTTTAGGCAGGAAGTGATCTTGGCGGCGATTCTGACCCCTTTGGCCCTGTGGTTGGGCGAGGACGGCGTAGAACGAGCCCTGATGGTAGGGGTGATTTTTCTGGTCTTGATCGTGGAACTGATAAACACTGCTATCGAGACTGCGATAGATCGTTTTGGGACCGAGTACGACTACCTTTCCAAAAGAGCCAAAGACCTGGGCTCGGCTGCGGTTTTCATCTCGATGGTGGCGGCGGTGATAGTTTGGGCGCTGGTGTTGTTCGGTTAGCGAGAGATGGCCATTTCCCCTCCCGAAAACTCGATTCAGTGCGAGACTCGTGCCGAGTGGCGTGCCTGGCTTTCGGAGCATCATGGGCGAGATGATGGGGTGTGGCTGATCACATACAAGAAGACGAGTGGCAAGCCGACTATCGGATATGAACCGTCGGTCGAAGAGGCGATCTGTTTCGGATGGGTCGACAGCCGGTCCAAAGGGCTTGACGATGAACGATCGATGCTGTGGTTCGCGCCGCGCAGGAAGGGTTCGAAGTGGTCGAAGTCGAATAAAGATCGAGTCGCCAGACTGATGGACGCTGGACTAATGATGCCTTCTGGGTTGGCTCAAGTTCAGTTGGCGCAGCGCGAGGGTAACTGGAACGCTCTGGATGCTGTTGAGAATTTGGAAATCCCGAGAGATTTGGAAGAGAAATTTGCGGCATGTCCCGGTTCTAAATCTCATTTCGAGGCATTTCCCAACTGGGTGAAGCGAGCGATTCTGGAGTGGATCTCGACTGCCAAGCGCTCTGCAACTAGGGAGCGACGGGTGGCAGAGACGGCGAGCTTGGCTCAGAAGAATGAACGGCCTAAGCAGTGACGGTGATTTGCATCTGTATCTAACAGAAGGATCAATCGGCTTCGTTCAGACATTCGTCGAGCAGTTCAAAGGCGCGACGGGTAAACGCCCACATGTTCGCTTCGCGATTTGCGGATCCAGTTTCTAAAGTGACCACGCGTTCGACTGGACCGGCTACGGCTATGCAGGTGTGTCCGGCATCATCGCCGTAGCGATTGCCGATGGGCCCGCTGGCGCCTGTTTCTGCCAATCCCCAAGTCGTGCCTAACGCTTTACGCACAGCGCGAGCGTTTAGCTGTGCGTACTCTTCGGTGCTGGATCGGATTCCTTCGAGCGCGTCATCGGGGACGTCCAAAAACGCTTTGTGCGATGTGCGGGTATAGGTTACTGCTCCTCCGATGAAGTATGCGGATGCGCCGGGAACCGCCAAAAGGCAGGCAGATATCAGCCCTCCTCCTGAAGATTCGGAAACTCCAATCGTCTCGCCGCGACCCTTGAGCCCCGTGGCAACTTTAGCCGCTGCAGAACTTAGTTCGTTCATTTTGCAATCCTCTCAGACGCTAATCGGGGTTAAGACACTTGCGGCCTGAGATGAGCCCAAGGTCGGGCTTTCTCGAACGCTGCGGATGCTGCCAACACAGTCTCTTCGTCGCCGGCCCTGCCGATGATGTGCAGTCCTATGGGCATGCCGTCTGAGTCGAATCCGCATGGGACGCTGGCAGCGGTGAAGCCGATGGTGTTGATCGGGTGGGTATGGGGCAAGAAGCCCCAGGCAGGGATGGGATAAGCCTCGGCGTCTCCGATCTTTTCCGGGTACTGCTTGTCGGGAAACGCGGTCACTGCCATGGTTGGAGAGAGGAGCAGATCGAATTTTTCAAACTGATCCGAGAACTGTTGGATCATACGCTCGCGCTCGCCGAGGGCGCGAAAGTAGTCGGCGGCGGTCATACGGGCCCCCTGCTCGATGGCCCATTTGGCGTACCAACTGAGAGGGTCTTCGGGATCGTCGAGAAGATGCCCGTTCACGGCATAGGCGTAGGTTGCGAATAGAGTGATCCATGTGTCGAAGGGCGAATCTAGCGCTAGGTCAGATTCGTCGACTGTGCAACCGATCTCTTCGAATACCCTGGCGCCCTGCTCGGAGCATTCAGCTACTTCTGCGTCAACCGAGGTGTATCCGTAATCCAGACTCCATCCGATCTTCAGCCCTGCGACGTCGCGCTTGGCAGCAGAAATGAAATCGGGAACTTCGGCTCGCATGGAACCTGTGTCGCAAGCATCGTAGCCAGACATGATTTGCAGCAAAAGCGCCGCGTCTGCGACAGTGCGTGCCATCGGGCCTTGCTGGCTGACAAGATTGGCTACCGGCGGGCCGTCGACTCCTGCATATGCGGATACGCGCCCTTGGGTGGGTTTGATCCCGAACACTCCGTTGAAGCTGGCGGGTATGCGTATCGAGCCGCCACCATCTCCGCCAGTTGCCAGGGAGCACAGGCCTGCGGCAAGAGATGCTCCAGCGCCTCCGCTGGAGCCTCCAGATGTGCGTTCAGGATTCCAAGGGTTGCGACAGGATTCGCCTAATCGGTTTTCGTTGGCGCCGAGAAGTCCGAACTCCGGCGTGTTGGTCTTGCCGAGAATAACGGCGCCGGCATTCAGAATTTTGTCTACAGATGTGGAGTTGGCGTTTGGCACGCGATCTTTGTAAGCTAGCGAACCGCCTGTGGTGCGGATTCCCTTAGTCATCTGTAAGTCTTTGAGGGTGACGGGCAAGCCGTGTAAAGGTCCCAGATTTTCGCCTCGGGCGGTAGCATGGTCGGCGCGAGCAGCCTGCTCGAGGGCGATTTCAGGTGTAACTAGCAAGAAAGAGTGAAGTTGAGAATCGAGTTTTTCTATACGGTCTAGGTAAAGTTGCGTAACTTCCGTCGAGGTGATCTGTCTGTCAAATATAAGTGTGCGTAACTCTGTGGCTGACGCGAATGCAATCTCTTGATCAAGTTTGGACATAAAAGGCTCCTAGCTGACTTCGCTCTATTCGGCAGATGCAGTGCATACAGGCGAGCTAAACGAGTGCGACGGCTCTTGGCTGATGTGAATCTACAACGTCAACTCCCTGAAGCGCGAGACAGTTTGAGTTAATTTGGGATGCCGTTTCAGGATTGAATAGAAAAGATACGCAAACTGCAGAGAACTCGGGTTTAGGATGATCTTTTCGCCTCGAAGTTTCTCCAATGTTCGTTGTTGGTTCCTAGCTTCGCATCACTTTTGAAACCAGATGGCTGATCGCTTTCCTGATAGTGTTCTGGATGCGCTTCAGATTTATCAACGCCAATCGTTTCGGTTGATTCCCAATCTGTCCCTTCGATAATTCTGACGAAGAGTGTCATCACGAATATGGACGCCATCAGAGTCGCCGATACTAAGCAAGTGCTGCACACGGCATAAAGCACGAACACCTGAACGGCTATCAGGTATCCGGTAAACGCCACACCGATGAGGGCTGTGAGCAACATAGCGAGGGATAGCCACCTATGTGGATGGGTGAAGCCGATGGATGCCAGATGCCCGACTAGCAGAATGCTGTAGCCGAAGACGCCGATGATGGGGACTGGCAACCCTAGGAACACGGCGTAATCGCTTCGAGTCACCTCGTCGCAGCTTCTGCCGGCGACGCATATCGCCTCGGAGTCGTTGAGATAGCTGATAGTGAGATAGGTTGATATTCCGAGACCGATGACGGCTGAAACAACGATCATGAAGCGCAGAGGCAGGATGAACATCTGGTTCATTGAGGTTTGTCTAGTTCGTTCTCTATGGCTTGCCTATACTCCGCATAATCTCGCAAACCGTCTAGTCGAAGGTCGTTGATGAATATGGTGGGAGTGCTTCGGACGCCTAAAGACTGTGCTTGTTGCACTGCATCTTCGATTCGGGATCGGAAACGCCTCTCATCCAAACAGCTGTCGAACTGGACTCTGTCGAGGCCCAACTGCAGGGCGTAGCCTTTGAGGTCGCCGTTGGAATATCCGTTGATAGGTGCGAAGTTGAATACAGCGTCGTGGTATTCCCAGAATCTGCCTTGTTCAGCGGCGCACTCAGCTGCCTCGGCGGTCATTTCTGACTCTTCGTCTACTACCGGGAAGTGCCTGAATACGAACCTAACCAATCCCTTGCTCACGTAGTCTTCAATGATCCGTCGCTCTGGCCCGAGAGCGAATTGCACGCAGAATCGTCATTTGAAGTCTGAGAACTCCACCATGGTCACGGGCGCGTCTTCCGAGCCTATGGAATGAGCCCCGGCACCATCAGATACCTGCGCGAGATCAAGATCGGGGCCATCTCCGCCAGAAGTCGCTACTAGGATTGTGACTATTGCAGCGGCGACGATTAAGGCGCCAACCCCAATCAGAAACCACAATCTCTGGTTGGCGCCAGAGGTTCGTTGGTCCCTGTTGCGTCTATTTCTGCCTGTAGCCATGTATGGAGTAAAGTCAGTCGACTTCGTTTCATCCTAACTAATCGATTGTGTAAGTTGGGTTAAACAATTGCGATAGAACCAGGCTTTTTTGCGTTTGACCCCAGACCTTGGCCTGGCGAATCCCAATCACAACTACATAAATGCCGCAGGAGCCGCCCTGCCGCTGAACCACAAGATCCCCTCTCCTCAATCCTCTCCCACACAGGGGAGAGGGTACCGCTTAGCCCCACTGGATTCTGATGAAAGCCCAGGATGACGTGATTTGCGCAAGCGCTCTCTATGGAAGTGGCTACCGCCCGCCTCCTACGTGCGGAGATATACAGGCCTCTAGGCGCTTTGACAGCCTACATCTGGCATTATGGAATCTAGCCGCCAATCCCAAAACAGCGCCGGACTTGATTGATTGATGAAACCGCAACTCACCTCTATCGACCAACTCATTGATGAGTACGACGCTTTCGGTTTCGATTCCTACGGAGTTCTGGTCGACGGAATCGATCCTCTTCCGGGCGCTCTGAAACTTATTGATCGCCTGAACGATGCCGGCAAGGCCTGGGTGGTGGCTACCAACGATGCTTCTCGTCTTCCAGAAAACCGTTTCGAATTGATGAGGTCTCAAGGGTTCGAGATTGAGCCACATCAGGTAGTTTCTTCTGGTTCGTTGCTGAAAGGATTCTTCGAGTCGCGCAACCTTGTTGGCACGAAGTGCATCGCCACTGGCTTCGGCGAGGCGATCGAGTATGTGACTCTTGCCGGCTGTGAAACGGTGAGTCTCGGCGAAAACGACGACGATGCCGCATCTCTGGTTCTGGCCGGCATCCACGGGTTCGAATGGGAACAGGGCTTGTCCGACATGCTCTCCCTGATCTTCAGGCGCATCGACGCTGGCAGTCCGCTTTATTTGGCGGTGCCTAATCCTGATGTCTTATACCCGAATGGAGTCGACACATTCAATATCGGTCCGGGCGGGTTGGCAGAGTTACTTGAGATGGCGTTGCAAAGAGGCTTTGGGGCATCGAAATGGACCACGTTCTCTAAACTAGGCAAGCCTCATGCCCCGATGTTCGATGAGATTAGGAACCGACTGGGAACAGATGAGCGAGCTTTGTTCTTCGGCGATCAGCTGCACACCGACGTTGCAGGAGGTAACGCCGCGGGGTTCGACACGGTGCTGATGGGCACCGGCATCGCCAGATGGGAAGGTCCAAACGATTTCGACAAGACCGATTCGGCGCAACAACCGAAGTATCTGTTGCCTTCGCTGGTTTGATTCCAATCGATCTGATTGCGCCCGTATAATCCACTGCAACTGATCGCGCTTGAGAATCTTTAGACATCGAGAAGAACCTCAGTTATCGGTCTAGCGCGGAACACGAATAGATTGGGAGAGTAAAGTGGCGAAGCTATCTGGTGGCGAAGCTCTTGCGAAGTCGCTTGTGCGAGAAGGCGTGGAGGTGGTGTTTGGCCTTCCCGGGGTGCAGATGTACGGTCTCATCACTGGAATCAGGGACGAACCCGGTCTTCGGATGATCACAGCGCGGCACGAGTTCACCACCACGCACATGGCTGACGGGTATGCCCGTGCCAGCGGGAAACCGGGAGTAGCGACTGTGGTGCCCGGCGTGGGGATATACAACGCGGCATCTGGACTTGCCACTGCCTACGCGCGTTCCTCGCCAGTGTTGCTTCTCACGGGTCAGGTGCCCCGCGCGGTGATCGGCAAGGGCACCGACGCTCTTCACGAGATTGACAACCAGATCGATCTTGTGAAGCCGATCACAAAGTGGCAAACGTCTATCAACAGGCCTCACGAAGCCCCGGGGGCTATAAACGAAGCCTTCAAACAGATGCGGACCGGGCGTCCCAGACCCACCTACATAGAGATGCCGCCAGAAGGCATGGTGGAGAGGGAAGAGGTGGAGTTGATGGAGAGTTCACCGGGAGATCGTTTCGCCCCTGAAGACAACCTGATATATGAGGCTGCCGAAGCTATTGCAGATGCTGTAAGCGCAGTTATCTACGCCGGCGGTGGAGTAGCAAGGTCCGGCGCTTTCGATGAGTTGCGAAGGTTCTCGGAGTTGACCGGCATCCCAGTGGTCAATTCATCGGGTGGCAAGGGAGTCATGCCTCACGACCATCCCAACAGCATCGGTTCTTGGGTCGGCGCAGAAGGTCCGATCAAAGAGATGATCGATGGGGCGGACGTGATAGTGGCGATAGGCACGCGCTTCACGCCTCGAAATCCTGCTGGAGGCGGTGCACGCATAGTCCATATTGATCCAGATGCATCGATCTTGAATCGTCCACATCCCAACCGTTTGAAGCTTCAGGGAGACGCGCAGGCTACTCTTCGCAAACTAATCTCGAGTCTGGAAGAAATGGGGTACGACACTGAGGCGAAGTCTGCGGCGTTCCGTGTTGACAAAGCAGCTCTGGAACAGGCGCGTGCAGAAGACCGAAGCGAGGATGCTGCGAGCCCATGGCTATCCGCAATTGAAAGGGCGTATCCCGATGATACGGTGGGCGTCTGGGGAATGACGCAGCTAGGGTACTACTCTCGCCAACACTTCGAACCTAAGCGCCGGATGTCATACATCGACTCTGGCTACATGGGCACCTTGGGCTATGCCTATCCAACGGCGCTGGGAGCAAAAGTCGGTCGGCCCGACGACCCTGTCATATGCATCGTGGGCGATGGTGGCTTCATGTACGCTTCAGGAGAAATCTCCACTGCTGTGAAGTATGGCATCAACGTTGTGGCGGTAATCTTCAACGACGGCGCCTACGGGAATGTGGCGCGCGACTTAGACCAAGACTTCGGCGGCACGTATGAAGCCGATTTCGTTAATCCAGACTTTGTGGCGCTAGCCGAATCGTATGGCGCAAAAGGATTCAGCGCGGAATCTCCAGAAGAGTTGACCAAGGTTATGAAAGACGCCATCGACGCCGACGCGCCATGCCTGATAGATGTGAAGCTTGGCAGGTTGCCGCGCCCAAAGGCGTGGTCTGCACGGGCGCCTTGGACGAAGCCGCAGACGGGTTTAATCGAGTAAACCGCGCTTTCTCATAAAGTTTTCGTAGCTGAATCTGGCACGCGTTTCGGTAGATTCTTTCATCTGAAATCCTTATGGTTAAAGCCATAGTTCGTTTCCCACAGTTGAAATCAAGGGAGTGCTCAAGTGATCGCATTCAGCACATGCCCGAAATGCCAAGGCGCATTGCGTTTTCAAGCCGACGCCTATGGAAGTTTCTTCACCTGCTTGATGTGTGGAGAGCAAGTAAGCGCTGTTTGTCCGCACTGTGAGGCTAAGAGCATACAGATGTCTGTCGGCAACCGGTCGCTAGTCATCGAATGTTTGGCGTGCGGATGTTCGAACCGAGAATTGACTTCGGAGGTCTGCGTCAAAGAATCAGTGGCTGTGTAGTCGAATCGCCTAGTCGGAGAACGCTTAAGTCAATTCTGAGAGATGCTCTGTTTCCCACGCGCTCCAAGCCAGCGTAGATCTGGCTGGACCGACCTCGACCACGAGGTAAGCGCAATTGGGCATTCGAGGTCTGGTTCTATAGTCGAACCGTTTCCCCTCTAAGTAAGCGACGATGACGCCGATTGTGCCGCCATGCAAAAAGGCGACTGCGCTATTAGCCCCCTTGTTGTCGGCATCTTCACACAATGAGTTCCAGCCGGGCACCACACGCTGATAGAAGCTACGGGGGTTTTCCCCGCCGAATTGGGAAAAGTCCAAGTCGGACTCGTGCTCAATGATCTGGCGTTTGATCTGTGGTGAAGCGCTGTCTATATCGCCGATGTCGATCTCGTTCAGAGCCTCGATCTCAACACCTGTCAATCCTCTTACGCTTGTGTAGCGGCGCATCGTCTCAATGGCTCGTGGCAACCCGCTGGAGTAGCAGGCATCGATGGACTGCTTCAACAAGACGGCCGCTACTTCGTCGGCCTGACGCACGCCCCGCTCGGTCAACCCATGATGAGGTTTATACAGTCCGTCCTCACCGACTCTAGTTTCGCCGTGTCTTACGAGCCATATCTTCAAACTGCAAACTCCATTGGGGACTTGATTCTGACTTGGCTTGAAAATGGTTAAAGCCAACCATTAATTCTGCAACAATAGCGTTAGAAGAGACCATTTAACGACAAAAGTTGGAGAACTGTTGGAATGAGAGAAGACGGTGTTGCGCAGATAGGTTTCATAGGGGCCGGGTGGTGGGCCACCACAAACCACATGCCAGTGTTGAGGGAGCGTGCAGACATAGAGATGACAGCAGTTTGCAGACTTGGGGCGGATGAGCTTCAGCTGGTGAAAGAGACTTTTGGATTCGAGCATGCCACTGAAAGCTACGAGGAACTGCTTGATATCGACGGTCTCGACGGTGTGGTAGTTGCGACGCCTCACACTCTTCATTTCGAGCATGCGATGGCGGCAATCAAGCGAGGTCTTCACGTGATGTGCGAAAAACCGCTGACTACCAACGCCGAGGAAGCTCGGATGCTGGTGGAAGAGGCTGAGCGGCAAGGCGTGCAGATTTTGATCCCGCATGGCTGGCACTATGTTCCCTACATCCAAAAGGCAAAGGAGCTGATGGATCAAGGAGTCGTTGGGAATATCGAGTTCGTGATGTGTCACATGGCGTCGCCAGTTCGATCTCTGCTAGAGGGACGGCGTTTCCTATCTGATGGAGGAGGTGCGGGGAGCGTAATGTTCGAGCCGGGGGCTGACACTTGGGCCGATCCTGTGACAGCAGGCGGAGGGTATGCGCTGGCTCAGATGTCTCACTCTGCCGGCATGGCGTTCTGGCTCAGCGGTTTGAGGGCGAAGACAGTATCGGCTTTCACTTCTGCGCCGACCAGCAAGGTCGAGTTGTACGATGCCTTCAGCGCAACGTTCGAGGGTGGCGCTATCGGCACTTTTTCCGGGGCCGGTGCATTGCCCGACGGTCAGAAGTTCCAGCTGGACGTGCGAATCTTCGGCAGCGAAGGTGTGTTTGTACTGGACATAGATCGTGCAAGATTGGAAATTCAACGACACGATGGCGAGGACTTCAAGATGGACATCGACGCTGCAGCGGGAGAGTATTATGGAGGCGGTCCGCCTGACAATTTCGCTGACATCCTGACTGGCAAAGACGATGCCAACTGGGCTCCTGGCTGGGCTGGTATGAGAGCGATTGAACTGATCGACGCGGCGTATCGCTCAGCGCGTTCCGGTGTCCCGGAGGAAGTTTAGCCTGAATGTGCGTCTATGATTGAGGAGAGGGTTGAGGCAGTTCATTTGTTAGTGAGATTTAACAGCTGCGATGAATAATTCGTAGCGAATCAATGACCAATATAGACATTTCGCAGAGCAGGTGGCAGCCACTCAGATGAGCAACATGGTTGACGACGGCAGAAAGACGATCCTAGCCGTTGAGGACGACAAGAACCTTCTTGCCACTCTTCAGTTCAACCTCACGGCCAGGGGGTATCACGTATTCACTGCGAACGACGGTGAAGAGACTCTCGAGATCGCACGCGAGAAGGATATCGACTTGATAATTCTGGATCTCTCGCTGCCAGTGCTGGGAGGCATGGACGTGTGCCGTGCGCTTAGAGACGACGGCAACAAAGTGCCGATACTAATGCTTACAGCTTGGCACGACGAAGCTTCCAGGGTCGAGGGGTTGGAGTGTGGCGCCGATGACTACGTGACTAAACCGTTTAGTCTGAGCGAACTTATGGCGCGAGTAGGTTCTCATCTGAGGCGCGCAGACATGATGAACGGGGAATCGAGTAAGGAAGACGGGGCGCGTCCGAGGTTCGCTCCGCACACCATAGGCGATGGGGAGTTGAAGATAGATCTGATGCGCCGAACGGTTTTGAAAAATGATGAGAAACTGACTTTCAGGCCGCGTGAATTCGATCTTCTCGTGTATCTAGCAACCCAGCCTGGCAGAGTATTTACGAGGCATCAGATCCTGGAAGAAGTCTGGGGACATGAATTTCCGGGGGGAGCGCGCACTATTGATGTGCATGTTTCTTGGATACGCCGCAAAATCGAAGACGACCCGGCCAACCCTAAATACTTGGTGACAGCGAGAGGTATCGGTTACAGGTTGCTCATATAGGCTTGATCCCAACTAAACTCCTGCTCAGGGTTGGAACGAACATTAAGATATTCGGGATCGACCTTCCAACCAAATGTTCGTCGAAAAACACTTTTGCGTGTATCGACTATGAATACTGATCGATGCCGTTAGATGATTCAACGCGCTTCTACTTGAAATTGTTGCCGATCAGGTGGCGTTACTTGCTAGTGGCTCTGGTGCCGATGGCCATAGCGGCTCCACTGGTGTTCTTCTTGGGTCCGTGGTCTATCTTGATGAGTTCACTTGCTGGCATCGCGTTGGCCTTGTCTTTGTCAGCGACGCAGACACGTTTCTTCAAAGGGGCGATTTATTCAGTGCTACGTATGCGTTCAACGGATCGCGGGCACAGATTAGAGGTGAACGGGAGATATGAAGAGGCGCGGCTAGCTCAAGCGATAAATCGCATGGCGGAGGGTGTTGAGGATGCGATCGAAAGCCAGCGTTCACGTTCCGACGATCATGAGAACATCCTCAATCAGATGAGCGACGGTGTAATGGTGGTCGATGCGCGTGGTCTGTTGCGGTATTCCAACAATGCGGCCAGGCGCATTCTGGACTTTGACATTTTGGAAGAAGATGTTTCATCAATCCAGTTGGCGTCGAAAGTCAACATTTTCGATATAAACGACACTGCGCAGAAGACGATGGCGTCTCAACAAGTTCACAGGAGAATGGTGGAGCTTTACAACCCCCTGCGTTACATCGAGGTTCTGACAGCCCCGCTTCAGCCCCAAGAAAACGATGGTGAGGGCGCACTTTTGATCGTAAGAGACAGAACTGACGAATACCGACTTGCCGAATCTATGCGAGAGTTCGTCGCGAACGCTTCGCATGAGTTAAGAACCCCAATTGCGGCGATTCAGGCATCGGTCGATACGTTGAAACTCGGAGCATTGGAAGACCGCGAAGCGGCGGAAGATTTTCTGGATCGTATCTCGACCAGCACCGAGAAGATGACGCGTCTGGTAACGGACTTAATGGATCTCACTCTTTTGGAGTCGGGGCGCATGTCGATGCACTCTGCGCCTGTTTCGCCTTCAGAGTTAGTGAAATCTGTTATGGAACAGTTCGAGCCTATCGCGACACGCTCAGGGATAAATCTGCATTCACAGATGCCTGAAAATCTGCCTCTGATCAGCCTTGACAAGCAACAGATCGAGCGTGCTTTGGAGAATCTGGTTTCAAACTCATTGAAATTTACTCCGACGGGAGGGACTGTGACGTTGCGATGCCATGCGAAAGGTTCGAGCTTCGTGTTCACAGTTGAAGACAATGGCATAGGCATTGACGTAGATGAGTTGCCCCATATTTTCGAACGCTTCTATAAAACGTCGCAGCGCAGCGCCCAACAAGACGGTTTCGGATTGGGACTGGCCATCGCGCGCAACATCGTTGAGATGCATCAAGGTCGGATCAAAGCCGAAAGCGTTTTGGGTCAAGGCTCTAAGTTCAAGGTTGAACTTCCCCATGGATAGTGGCAGATCGAAGATGACTCTGTGTTCCTTTGGCCTCGATTTCCTTTTCTGAATTGCCCAAAATGGCGATTTGTTAGTTGGTTTTAATAGTTTTGGTGCATTGTTGGTTAGGGATGTTGCACGGCAAAAGCCGTGTGGGCCAATCCTTTGAAACCTAGCACTGAGATCCAGGAGACTACGATCCGATGCAATATCGATTAAGTCGATTAAACATCACGTCGAGGATATTGATTCCAACGTTGATGCTCATCGTTGCGCTTGCTTTTGCGTGCAGCGATGATGAACCTACTCCTACAACTGCGCCGACACAAACTGAACGAACAGCTACGGCAGTTCCGACATCAGTCCCAGTCGCAGAACTATCTGGCGAGATACTGATCGACGGTTCGTCGACGGTGTTTCCGATCACTCAGGCCGCGGCGGAGGAGTTCCGTGTGCTGCACCCGAATGTGCAGATCCCGGTGGGCATCTCTGGCACCGGCGGTGGCATGAAGAAGTTTGCGGCGGGGGAGACTGTGATCTCGGACGCTTCGCGTCCGATCAAGGATTCTGAGCGTGAAGACGCGGCTGCGAACGGCATCGAGTTCATCGAGCTGGCGGTGGCGTTCGACGGTCTGTCTGTGATGGTGAATCCGTCTAACGACTTCGTCTCATGCCTGACGACGGACGAGTTGAAGAAGATCTGGGAGCCGGGCAGCGAGGTTGACAACTGGAGCCAGGTGCGTGCCGGCTTCCCGGATCTGGAGATGGTTCTGTACGGTCCGGACGCTGATTCTGGTACTTTCGACTACTTCACGGACGAGATCAACGGCGAGGAGGGGGCGATCAGGCGAGACTTCTTCCCGGCGGTTGACGACAACGTTCTGGTGCAGGGGATTGCGGGAGATTCTGGCGCTCTTGGCTACTTCGGTTATGCGTATTACATCGCGAATGCAGACAAGTTGAAGCTGGTGGGTGTCGATGGCGGTTCTGGCTGCGTGGAGCCGAACGAAGAGACGATCAACAACGGCACGTATGCGCCACTTTCGCGGCCGCTGTTCATCTATGTGAACATCGCTGCGCTGGAGCGTCCCGAAGTTCTGGCGTTCGTGGAGTTCTACATGAACAACGGAGCTGAACTGGCGGCCAGCGTGGGTTACGTGGGGCTGCCGCAGAGCGACTACGAAGAGGGTTTAGCGGCGATCCACACTCCCTAGCGCTACGCGCCCAAATCGGCTTTAGGAGAGTCAACTAGATAAATCGGCACGACGGTCTTATAACCGTTGTGCCGATTTTGTGTTGGCGCTGACATTGTTAACGCAAAATAAAGGTAACTCTGATATGAATAGTTTTGTTGTTCATCGGATCATGGTTATGGCAATTGGCAATTAGAGAAGCGGCAAATGATGGTGCCGTCTTGTCCGGCGGCGCAGAAACAGCGATTTCCAGCGATAGGCCTCGCTACACCAAGACTGCTAGAGACGAATCGACACTGGCGACCCATCGCAGAAGACGCCATGTCGAGCAGATGGTGGTTAAGGGAGTCTTAGGCGCTGCGGCAACGATATCGATCTTCACCACCATTGCAATCGTATTTGTTCTGGTTCGTGAGAGTTTAGGCTTCTTTGCGGAAGTGGGTGTGTTTGAATTTCTGACCGGGACGGAGTGGTTTCCGCTTTACCAGCCTCGTAGCTTTGGCATCATTCCGCTTGTTACCGGCACCCTGCTGGTAGCGACGCTCGCTGGTCTTGTCGCGTTGGGTCTAGGCATCGGCGCAGCAATATATCTGGCAGAGTATGCTCCTGAACGGGCGCGCAAGATTTTGAAGCCGATACTGGAGATTCTAGCCGGCATTCCTACGGTGGTCTACGGCTACTTCGCTCTGCTTCTGGTTACGCCGTTTCTGCGGGGCATAATCGGGGAAGAGAATCTGAAGATATTCAATGCTTTGAGCACAGGATTGGTCATGGGTCTTATGATCATGCCGATGGTGACGACACTTAGCGAGGACGCGTTGATAGCTGTGCCTAGGTCTCTGCGTGACGCTGCCTACGCTTTGGGAGCCACCCGCTTCGAAGTGGCTACGAAGGTAGTGGTGCCGGCGGCCCTGTCGGGCATAGTTTCGTCATTCATATTGGCAGTGTCCAGGGCAGTCGGCGAGACTATGATCGTGTACCTCGCAGCTGGCGGTTTACCGAACCTAACCTTCAACCCGCTCGAGAGCATTCAGGCCATGACCGCCTTCATCGTGAGCGTGGCTAACGGAGACACCCCTCATGGTTCCATTGAATATCAAACGATTTTCGCGGTAGGCCTGTTGTTGTTCCTAATGACTCTGGCGATGAACATCTTGGGCAGATGGATAGTGCAGAGATTCCGACAACAATACGAGTGATCTGGGACAGAGAGAGTTGAAAGCGCAAGAAATTCAAAGGTTATCGACTTTCCGAAAGCAGTATCGCAAGTACCGCGACAGCATATTTGCATCGCTGTTTTTCATTTCGGTTCTAATCGGTGTGTTCGGATTGGGTGTGCTTCTCTACGATGTGTTAACCGATGGCTTCGCGTTTCTTTCTTGGGAATTTCTAAGCAGCTATGCGTCTCGTTTCCCCGACAAAGCCGGCATTTTGGCACCCATAGCAGGCACTTTCTGGGTGATCGTAATGACGGCGATCATGACGATTCCGATCGGGATCGCCACGGCGGTCTATATGGAGGAGTTTGCCCCGCACAATCGCGCCACTAGATTGATCCAGTTGAACATCGCCAACTTGGCGGGTGTGCCGTCAGTTGTTTACGGCCTGCTCGGTTTGGCGGTTTTCGTCCAGTTCCTCTTCAACGGAACGCGTAGCATCACTGCGGGTGCTCTCACGCTTACACTGCTGGTTTTACCCATCGTGATCATTGCATCTCAAGAGGCGATCAGGGCGGTGCCATCGAGCCACAGAGACGCTGCCTACGCCATGGGAGCGACGCGTTGGCAGGTGACGAAAATGGTGGTTCTTCCCCAAGCGGTTGCAGGCATCATGAGCGGCTTGATACTTGCCTTATCGCGTGCCATCGGCGAAACGGCGCCGATTCTAGTGGTCAGTTCGCTGGTATTCATCACTTCTGTACCCACAACTCCAAACGACCGCTTCACGGTTCTCCCTTTGCAGATCGTAACGTGGGTGTCCCAACCGCAAGACGAGTTCCGCCAGATAGCGGCGGCGGCCATCATCGTGCTTCTGGTGATGCTCTTATCCATGAACGCGCTGGCGATCTTCATACGCGCCAAGTACCAGCGTCGGCAGGAGTATTGAGGTGCAAAGGGACTTGATCTGAACTTACAGAGTCAGGTCGTCGATCACTGTCGCATTCGGAATGAGGCGTAGTATTTCAGGATCCGCTTTGATTTTCGTTGACCTGCTTCCGCCGCCCAGTATCACGTATGGCTGGTCCAGCAGAGAGGCATCGATATAGATCGGCATCTCGAATGGCAAAGCGAGGCATGTCACGCCTCCGATCATCATGCCGGTCAACTCGGCAGTCTCGTCAGCTTTTGCAAATGAGGCGCGTTTGACGCCCATGAGTTCGCACACCCTGTGATTCACGTCGAGTCTTTTGTCGGCACGCACTACGGAGGCGCAATGCTTCTTGGCGCCGCGCTTGCTGGCCACTATGATCGTGTTGCCTGAAGTCTCCATCGGGTAGCCATATCTTTCGCAGAAATTCAGGGTGTCGGCGAAGTCAGGATCGATCCTAACGACTTCATAGTCCACATTCAGATCGTCTAGAAACTTCTCTACGACACGCTCTATTGTCTCCACGTTTCAGACTCCTTGCTTCGTCTGGCAACTTCGGAAAGGTTGCTGGTTAGTTAACATCGAATATATGGCCAAGACTTGTTGGATGATAAACACATCGCTTGAGAACTACAACATTACTCAAGAGCGAGGGTTCGACTTAATCGGCATCGACAATCGAAATTCTCGCAAAGCCGCACAGATGGCGCCCGGAGATCGGATTGTCTTCTACATCCGTGACTCTAAGAAATTCGCCGCTACAGCCACTGTCAAGACGAAACGTTTCCAGGGCGAATCTAAGGTCTGGGCGCATGAATCCGAGAATGAGAATTTTCGATATCGCGTGCGAATAGAACCTGATTTTGTAATCGAAGGTGCGCAGAATCAGGTCGACGCGTATCAGTTGGGTCCCACGTTGGAATACGTGAAGCGCTGGGTGCCGGAACACTGGCCCATGGCTTTTTTCGGCATGGTTCACATATTTTCCCAAAGAGACTTTGACCTGCTAGAAGGGGAGTTGAAGCGGGTTGTAGACGCAGGGAGTGGAGGAGAAGATGCCTCAGAGGAAATCCCCGACAAGCCGCGGCAGGAGTAAGGTTGCCACGCAATGGGCGTAGGGTCAGCTTTGGTGGTTTTTTCGACGTTCAACGACGCTCAGGCGCGCCTCAAGCAGTTATGCAAACGCCTCTTTGCTGGATCCGCTGATTTGATCATTATCCGGATTGCTAAGATTGCTTCATCTTCTCAAGCTGCATGGTGATCCACTCCAAGTAAGTTGCGCGTGTTCGCAACATTGCAATTGCATTCCGCGTGGTGAGATAGGCAACCTCATGGAGCGAGATTCCTCTAGTCTGCGCTAGGCGCTTGGCCACCACCAACACATCCTTTGGCTCTGTCCACTTGGCGCGGTTTTTCTTGAAAGGCTGGGGATAGGCATCGGTTTCCAAGACGATCATATCCAAGGGCGCCTTGGCGGCCACTTCTTGCAATTCTGTGGACCTGAGCAAAGGCTTGGCGAACGAGATCATGAAGCCCAAATCCAATACCTTCTGAGCGTAGTCCCAATTCCCCTGAAAGTAATGGGCAGCGCCTCCTATTTCGCTGACGTCCATGTCTGACAGGATTCTTAGAGCGCTGCCTCTGGCTTCGAACCGAGTTAAATCGTCCAACTCTTCCCGTACATGGAACACAATCGGAAGGTCGTGACGCTTTGCGATCTCTATTTGATGCGCGAACGCCTCCTCCTGCCACGAGTGGTCGGGACTTCGGGGCATGTGATCTATCCCGACCTCGCTCATCACTACTGTCTGGCGGTCGCCAGCCATTTCATCAAGAGCCTGTAGGTCTGAGGACGTAAGCCGGGATTTCAGTTCCGACGGGTGAATCCCAACGCCTGCGAAAACCGAGTAGTATCTCTTAGCCATCTCCAGCGCATCTCCGGAGTCCTCAATGGTAGTGCCTGCGGCGATGATGGCCCCCACCTCCGCATCTGCAGCGCGTTGCAGCATATCGTCCCACTCATGAGAGGCGTGTTGCTGGATGTGGGTATGGATGTCGATTAGCAAGTTACCGCTCGTTCAGAGCCTCTTCTTGCAAAGCCGATTGAAACAGCCTTACAACATCGTCGGTCCACTCATCGATTTTCTCCCAATCCCTGAAATCTCCGGTGGGAGAGGTGCGGATCAGCATATCGAAAATCCGTAAATACCAGGGCAGGTTTGTCCGATCCATCACTCCATCGAATGTGGCATGCTTCAACTCTTCGGGCAACGAGTGTTCTTCCTTGAAGGTCTCCGCAAAGAATTCTTGGTGCGATTTCTCTAACTGCCCTGGATGCTTTAGGTCCAACGTTCCGACAGTGAAGACAGCCAAAAGGGTTGAATTGAGAATCTCCGAGTTCAAGTAGAGCAGAAGCGACGGTTCTGAAAGCCACTTGCCGCCGTACATCGGGGAGCCGACGACTAAAGCATCGTACTTTCTGATGTCGATGTAAGGATTGGCTTGCAAGACATCAGTATCGAAGCCGGCCGCGGTGATACAGGCGCCGATTCTTTCGGCGATTTCGGCGGTGGATCCGTATCGCGTTCCGTATGTGACTAGAACTCTTGGCATTTGTCATCACTCTACGCTATTGCCATACCCATAACAGCGGCCAGGAGCGACGGTGCGGAGTGTAGAACGTCCGATGTCATTCCGATTTGCGGAGTGAATGACGTGTGCGCTGCGCTTGGAATGACATGGGGGCCTGATTTTCACCTTGCTTCCATGCCAGTTTGCAGGACTTGTGTGGAAGATGTAGATTCCCAGACATGCAAAACATGCAAAAATTATGTCTGGTGTACAGAAGGAATAAGTGATGAGAGCAGGTTTCGGACAGTTCAACAACCCTAGCCCTGAGTTTCTAAGATTCGCGGCGCAATATGGGGTGGAAGATGTTCTGTTGAACACTCCGCAGTTGCCGGATGCTGGCGGCAAATGGGCGGTGAGCGATCTAGTGAAGCTGCGTCTGCAAGTCGAGAGCCACGGCCTCAAGCTGAGCGCGTTGGAGAACGTGCCGACACACTTCTACGTCGAGATCATGCTCGGAGGCCCGAACAGGAATCGGCAGATCGACAACATGGTAGAGACTGTGCAGAACATAGGCAAGGCGGGTATTCCGATGTTTGGTTACAACTGGATGCCTTCGCATGTGTGGAGAACCGAGCCTGAGACGATACGTGGCGGCGCTGTTGCCACAGCGTTTGACAACGCAGTGGCCTCTCAGATGCCGAACACCCATGGCAGAGAGCATACCGAGGATGAGATGTGGGAGCGACTGGAAGAGTGGATACGTATCATCACCCCAGTCGCCGAGGGTGCCGGCGTCAGATGCGGCATCCATCCTTGCGACCCTCCAGTCGAGAAGCTGGGCGGCATACCCCAGCTTTTCAGATCGTTCGAGTCTTATAAGCGTCTGACTGAAATTGTGGACTCGCCGCACAACGGCATCGAGTTCTGTCAAGGCACGTTCTCGGAGATGGAAGACGCCATGGACGGCGGCATTTACGACATGATCCGCTACTTCGGCGAGCGAAAGAAGATTCTCTACGTTCACTTCCGCAACGTGTCTGACTCGGTGCCCAAATTCCGCGAAGAGTTCATCAACACCGGCCATGTGGACATGTACAAAGCGATGAAGATTTACCATGAGGTCGGCTACGACTCGTTCTTCATCGACGATCATGTGCCCCAGACGTATCAGGACACTCAATGGGGGCACAGAGGGCGTGCCTTCGCCAACGGCTACATCCAAGCCATGATCGAAGCCGTTACTAAACAGGGCGGCTAATGGCTGTTGTAAGCGATACAGCGAGATTGAGGAGAATTCAGGGATGTCGGATTTCAAAGAAGCGGTGAGAAGCGGTTTGATTGAGTACATGGAAGGTTTGGAAAAGGCGCTTGACGGTCTGACGGAAGATGAATTGCGCTGGCAGCCGGCCCTGCACGCCAACTTCATCGAATGGATAGTGTGGCACATGGCGCGCGTCGAAGACCGCTGGGTGAATCTGGTGTTGAGGCAAGACGAGGATATCTGGGTGAAAGAGCGCTGGTACGAACGTTTCGGCATGACAGAAGACAACTACGGCAGGCAGGACACGGCCGAGATGATGCGTGCGATGCCGAAGACGGACATAGAGGAGATGATGGAGTATTACCGTGCGGCTCGAGAAGCTACTCTCGCGCATCTTGACGAGATGGGGCCTGAAGACCTAGACAAGACTTACTACCATCCTCGCCGCCAGATGGAGGTGAGCGGCGCCTGGGTGTTGGGGCACATCCTCGTGGAGGAGAGCCAGCACTTAGGTCAGATCGCTTATTTGCGAGGCATGATGCGAGGCACCAACCAGTAGGCTAGGCGAACTCGCGCTCAGTTCTGGCTATCCCCTCTTCCTCCATGTTCATTGAGGGCCTCCCCCTTCAAAGAATGTGGAGGGTGGCGAATCGACTTGTGCATGCCGAGTTTGTGCAAACGTCCCTTGACGGGAGAGGATTCAGGTGAGGGTGACCAAGAGAGGCAGCATCGGTGCAACAGTACAGATCTATGCTGGACTCCGGGGTATGAGATTCCTCGACTTCGCTCGGAATGACATGATGTGCGTCCTATTCCTTGTGCCGCTGTCGTCTGTAGATAAATCGATCGGCGTTAAGATATGAATCGTTCCATATTTCACAAACTCAAATATACGCGCCTGTCAAACTCGGAAGACCATATTCATGAAACCATTTCTAGCAGCGATAGATTCAGGCTTGAAAGAGTGTTTCGAAGACTTGAATGAAGCGCTTGACGGTTTGACGGAAGACGAATTGAACTGGCGGCCGACTCTGGAATCGAATACCATAAGTTGGCTCGTGTGGCATATGGCTCGCGTTGAGGACAATTGGGTCAACCGTGCCATGCGAGGAAGCTCGACGATTTGGGACGAAGAGGGATGGGGCGCCCGATTGGGAGTAGAGGCGGATGGCAACGGATACAGCCAGACCGCCGAAGACATTCGCGCCATGCCAAGCATCGATGTGGGTCTGACGATGCAATACTATTCGGATGTTCGTAAAGCGTCGACTAAGTTTTTTGCGGGTTTGACGGAAGAAGTCTTGTCAAACGAGGTGGAACATCCCAGCGGAGACCCATCCATGAATGTGGCGTGGCGCTGGGTGTTCGGGCATCTATTGTGCGAAGAGGCGCAACACCTTGGGCAGATCGCCTACTTGCGAGGCATGATGCGTGGAATCAACAAGTAGCTGCATTTGTCAGTTAGGAGAAACTATGTCTGATCCGAAGATGCCGCAACTGCAGGGCAACCCGATATGGTTCGCACTGCCAACGCCTGACCCCGAAGGCGCTAAGAGGTTCTACACCGACCTATTCGGATGGGAGTGGGCGGAGGTTCCGATGGGAGAAGGATCTACGTATCACATGGCGATCGAGGGCGATGCCAACATCGCGGGGATGCACTTGGAGCGCCCTGAAGACTCGATGTCTGAATCGGACAAAGTGTGGCACAACTATATCTGTGTGGACGATGCTCACGAAGTGGCGAAAAGAATCGTCGAACATGGCGGCAGCGTTTTGAGCGAACCTTCGCCTGTGGATATGCCGGACGGCAAGACCCGGGTGGGGATCAGCGGCACAGTTGCGACGCCTGAGGGCGCAGTGTTCTGTTTGTGGCAGAGCGTAACGGGTTACGGCGCCGAAATCTTCGCAGTTCCGGGCTCCGTCTGCTGGATCGAGTATCACAGCCACGACGTTGAAAGCGCGATGCGTTGGTACCGTGATGTGTTCGGCGTCGATTTCACAGCCGTGACGGTTCCCTCGTCTGATCCTGATGTCGACGACTTCATCCTCAACATGCTCACCATAGATGGCAAGGAGATGTCTTGCGCGTTTTTTCAGATGTCAGAGGAGTGGTCCAGCAAGTATCCGGCGATGTGGGCGACTTACTTCATGGTCGAAAACGCTCATGATGCCGCAGAAAAGGCGGTGAATCTGGGCGCTGAGATTGTGATGCCGCCTACTACCGTTCCGCCGGGGACCTTCGCTGCGTTGAAAGACCCGCAGGGCGTCAATTTCAGCATCTGGCAATCTGCGTAATTCTGATTGAGTCGTCGGCAATTCAGCTGAGGTGTGCCGAGTGGTGGCAATATGCCATCGGCTCGCCCCAACTGATGGATTGTGACGCATGAGTTTGGAGATGGTCGAATTCGTCGAATACCATCGAGAATTCGTACTTATTGGCAATCGATGAGCCTATAAAAGAAACGCTGAGACAAACGATGACCTCAAAAGCAATGATTACTGAAGGAACCAACGTGTGGTTCGACTTGCCCACATCTGACCAAGAAGGCGCGAAGAGTTTCTACGGCGCGTTGTTCGGATGGGAATGGATCGAAGTTCGAATGGGCAACGATTCCAACTACTCCATGGCGATGATGGGTGAGAAGCACGTCGCGGCGATCTTCTCCGAGCATCCCGGACTCCGCAAGCCGGACGATCCGATGATGTGGATGCATCACTTCTGGACCTATGACATAGAAGCCGCGGTCAAGCGTGCGTCAGAGCTTGGCGGAGAAATCCTCACGCCGCCCTACGATATGGAAGGCGCCGGAACCAAGGCCGTAGTTACCACTCACGAAGGAGTGCCGTTCGTGCTGTGGCAGTCGGAAGAGATTTTCGGCACCGACTGTTTCGGCGAAACGAACGCCGCCTGTTACAGCGAGTACTACACCCGTGACGTCGAAGGCTCGTACCGATTCTTCAACGAAGTGTTGGGCGTTACGTTCCAAAAAGTTGAGTTGCAGCAACTCGCGGGCGATGCCGGAGGGACCTACGAGTATCACTCTATGGTCGTGGGGGGCGAACCGGGGCGTGGAGGCATGTTGGAGATGGACGATCAATGGGGCGACATGAAACCCCACATGATGCTCTACTTCAGCGTGGACGATTGTGAAGTTTACGCCAAACGTGCCGGAGAGTTGGGCGGCATAGTGTGCGTATCCCCGACAGACATCCCGCCCGGCAAGTTTTCTGTCCTGAGCGATCCGCTGGGCGGAACCTTCAGCATCATCCAGATGAACTCTGATCAGGGACTTTAGCAGATCCATCGAGTAGTCTGGATCAGTTGGTTTTTCTACTGACCAGCCGAAAAACCGTCGAAACCAGCAAGAGAGGCGCAAACAAGAATGCCGAAAATTGAGAGATACAGTCAGGGAGCCCCGTCTTGGGTTGATTACGGCGCGGCTGATCAAGAGGCGGCGAAGTCGTTCTATGCCGACCTTTTCGGTTGGAGTTACGAAGAACATCCCATGGATCTTGGAGACGGCAAGACTCATTGGTACTCCGTGGGCTTGAAAGGCGACTTATCCACAGCCGCCATATACTCTCAAGTTTCTGTAGAGGCAGAGATGGGCGTGCCTCCGCATTGGATGACATACATCACTGTGGAGGACGTAGACGCCACAACCGCTAAAGTGAAGGAACTTGACGGAACTGTGATTGCAGAACCTTTCGATGTGATTGATACAGGACGCATGTCGTTGATTCAAGAGCCTACTGGGGGTGTGTTTCATCTATGTCAGCCAAAGGCACGAATCGGGGCCGAAGTGCAAGGAGAGCACGGCGCTCTGGTGTGGGCGGAAATCCTCACCACCGACCAGCAAGTCACGGCGGAGTTTTACTCCAAGTTGCTAGATTTGGATGTCAACTCGGATATGCCATCGCTAGACGGCAGCCCATACATCGTTTTCATGGCCGGAGACGAGCCTCTGGCTGGATGCATGACCATGCCGGAGCACCTCCAGCAGCAGAACATCCCTTCTCACTGGGACGTCTACTTCCAAGTAGAAGATGTCGATGCCACACTCAAATTAGCGGCATCGAAAGGTGGAAACCCGATGATCGAAGGCATGGACATTCCCGGCGTGGGACGCATCGGCTACCTCATGGACCCACAAGGTGCAGGCTTCGGCATATTGACTCCAGAACCTATGTGAACAAATGGATACTGAAGAACTGAAAATGAATTCATAGCTTCTTGACGTGCGGATTATAGGATTTTAATCGGCCAAAGAACCAACCAGACCTGAAAAGGAAAAGAGAAATTGAAAATCGAAAGCTACGTTCAAGGCACACCGTCGTGGGTGGACCTAGGCGCCAGAGACCGCGAAGCAGCAAAGTCGTTTTACAGCAACGTTTTCGGATGGAGCTATGAAGACACCGATATGGATGGTAGCGGCTCTATGATCTACTCCATGGCTACTTTAGACGGCGCCTACGTCGCAGCCATCTACACTCAGCAAACCGAAGAAGTTGAGATGGGCATACCTCCGCACTGGAACACCTACTTGGCGGTTGAAGATGTAGACGCTGCAACGGCGCGTGTTTCAGAACTGGGCGGCAACGTGATGAACGGTCCTTTCGATGTATTCGATTCGGGCAGAATGTCGGTTATTTCTGATCCCACTGGCGGCATGATATTGATCTGGCAGGCGAAGAACCACATCGGCGCAGGAGTGAAGCACGAGCATGGCAGCCTCACGTGGTCTGAGCTTCTAACGCCGGATCCCAAAGCGGCGGCTAGTTTTTTCGAGGGCTTGTTGGGCGTCAAGACTGAAACCGGTCCAGTTGGCGATAGTGAAGAGTACACCATGGTCATGGTTGAGGGCGAAGGCGTGGCCGGCATCATGAAGATGCCCGATCATCTGCTGGAGCAGAACGTGCCAGCGCATTGGGAGCCGTATTTTGAGGTTGATGACGTCGATGCCTTGGCGTCCGAAGCGTCGTCTGCTGGAGGCGAGTTGCTGTTGCCTCCACAGAATGTGGAAGGGGCTGGCAGGCTGTCCGTGGTGAAAGATCCTCAAGGCGCGGTGTTCGGAATGATCAAACAGGCGCCGATGAGCTGAACTCGAAGGCTTGAACCTGTACTATCCAATCCAGTTACGATCGGACACAGCAGGCAACGCTTAGAAAGAGTTCCAAGTATGAAGATCGACAGTTATAAACAGGGAACTCCGTGCTGGATCGACTTTCCCACCGTTGATGTGGAGCAGGCGAAATCGTTCTACGCCAGCATATTCGGATGGTCGTACCAGGTGGACATTATGGATGACAACGGCGCAGAGTTCGCCTACACGATGGCCAGCTTGCGGGGATCGAACGTGGCAGGTTTCTTTGCTCAAGACGAAGAGCAGCAAGAGATGGTTGTTCCGGTGAGTTGGAACATCTATTTGGCGGTAGATGATGTCGATCTGACTGCATCGCAAGTGGAAAGTTGCGGTGGCACGCTTCTGTTCCCTCCGTTCGACGTTCCCAACGGCTCAGGAAGATTGACGGTCCTCGCAGACCCGAATGGCGCATACATCGGTTTGTGGCAAAGCAAAAACCATGTCGGATGTGACATAAAAGATGAGGATGGCGCTATGTCGTGGGCGCAGCTGGTGACGCGTGGTTCGGCGGACGCGGTGGGGTTCTATGCAGAGTTGCTGGGTATCGAGACCGACACTGGCCCGGCGCCGGGAGGTGGAGTCAACACCGTGCTGATGGTCGATGGCGAGCCGGAAGCCGGGATCATGGAGATGCCTGAGCAGATAAGGGATTCGGATATCCCGAATCATTGGGAAGTCTATTTCCAAGTGAGAGATCTGAGCGCTACGGTAGACAAGGCCGCTTCAAACGGAGCCAATCCCGTAATGCCGTCGGGGATTCTTCCCGAGATAGGCCGTATCGCCTACTTGATCGATCCTCAAGGCGCAGGGTTTGGCTTGGTCACTCCGATCTCGGATTGAATGAGCTCGTTTTCTGTCAGCGATTCGTGCTCAGGGCGCTGAGCGTGAACTAGAGCCAAACGCAGGCGTCGCTCACCACTTTGAGCGCCTACTCTTGGTTGAAGCGAAGCTTGTATTCGTTGGAAGCTGGTTTATCAACCTGCTGGTTTTGTTGGCTTGCTGCGCGAGTATCGCTGAGGTCTTGGTGTTTTACTTATAGATCACACAGTAGATCACGGCGTCTGCTTCGCGCTACTGGACTTTTGGGTGCAGGACAGCGAGTGTAAAGGCTACTCAAACTATGATGACTGTACGCATCTAGTTCATGCCGCACATATTGCTAGCCGTCTACTAAGCGCCAGCAGTTCAGTCGCAGCAATCGGTAACAAGGCGTCTAGGCGGATCCACCAAGAAGAGTTGATCAACCGTAAACGGAGACGATGTCAGTGAATCAAGATAATCCTCCCACTAAAGCCATCTCGCCTCAAGAGGCGGGAAGAATCGCTACGGAAGTCGAGCGTCTAGCCAAGGCGGGCGACGTTCGCATCGCTTGGGAACGTATCCGCTACCTTCACCCCGCCGACGTGGCGAACATATTGGCAGGATTGCCGGGTTCCAGCCGTGCCGCAATGGTGCGGGTGATGTCTCCTGACACAGCGGCATGGATGCTGAAGCAGCTCAATCCATTGGAAGCGAGTAGATTTACAGCGCGTGTGGGAGCGCGTGCTCTATCGACCGTGCTGAGACAGATCAGACCGATGGAAGCGCTTGCTACGCTTAGACTTCTACCCAGATCTCAGGCTATCAAAGTAGCCGATGAGCTTGAACAACCTCTCGTTGAAAGCAAAGGTCACGAATACGAAGAAGATACAGCCGGAGCTGTTGCGGTCACAGACCTTCCCATCGCCCTTATCGATGAGACGGTCGAATCGACGCTAGACAGGCTGCGTGCATCGGAAAGAGGGACATACGAATTCACACACCTGTTCGCCTTAGATTCGAATCGACGGCTAGAGGGCCAGGTGAGCATGACCGATTTGGCTCTTGCCGATGGCGACGCAACGATCCGTTCTATTACTCGGCCAGTTCTGGCATTTGTCTCTCCCAGCACATCACTGTCCGAATGTGCGCGATTGAATCACCACTACGACCTTTCTGAACTGGCGGTTGTGGAAGACGAGAGGCTAGTCGGCGTCATACCCCAGGAAACCTTGTTGAGCGCCGTAGTGATGGAGGACACTCGGCAGATGCTGAACATATCCGCTGTGAGCGGTGAAGGCATCGGCGGCCCGGTCACTCAATCGATCAAGACTCGACTCCCATGGCTGACCGTGAATCTTGCCACGACATTTCTGGCGGCAGCGGTTATAGGCCTCTTTGAGTCGACCCTCGCCCAAGTCGTAGTTTTGGCGGCTTTCCTGCCTGTTATATCGGGACAAGCCGGCATTGGAGGCACTCAGACACTCACGCTCATCGTCCGAGCAATTGCGATGGGCGAGCTGGTAGGGTTTTCGGCGTGGCGCGTCATTAAGAGAGAAGCGTTGCTGGGACTTTTTCACGGCGTATGGTTCGGAGCGGTGGTTGCAGTTATAGCTTTGGTCTGGCAGCAAAATCTAACTCTGAGCATTATTCTCGGGGTATCGATGATCGCAAACATGGTGATCGCCGCGACATTCGGTTCTGGAGTCCCGCTTTTGCTCCGAAGGTTCGGTTTAGATCCTGCCGCGGCGTCGGCAGTGGTGGTTACGACTTTCACTGATGTGTTGGGATTTCTGATCTTCCTAGGATTGGCAGGGACTTTCGTTAGTTTGCTGATTTAGGTAATCCGTCATCCGAGGCAATAGTGATGAGGCTGGCGCATCGGAGTTTTCAGCGCCGATTGCATTGGGCTTCTATTTGAAATATTTGTGCCTATTGCAACGGCAGCCAAGGCTGTAGCCATGCCGGCGCTCGCCAGCCGCGGTCGCCTCGGCCATGCCGAGGGTCAGCGCGAGCACGACGCCGAGCGCCGAGACACTTGGCCATCGCTTCATTGCTTCCGCCTCGTCCTCGCGCTTGGCCCCCGCCCTGGG
>JAODVQ020380702.1:0-11299 GCA_025400075.2 Phenganax stokvisi | reverse complement strand
ATCTATCTATCTATCTATCTATCTATCTATCTATCTATCTATCTATCTATCTATAATACTTACTAATTGGTGTATTATTTTGTAAATTTTAGTACTTGTATATATAATTTTGTAAACATGTTGAAATTCACACTCTTGTGCAATGATATGTTTTATACCGTAAAAAAAGAAATATTCCCTCCTGGCGGAGCAGCAATTACGATCATGCCTCTAGACCGTCGCTCACCATCGACTATACGTAAACGCTGAGGTGAATCCCAAGAGAAAATTTTCAAGACCTACCTGGGCTACAATCGGCGAGAATTCTCGCGCGACGTTGAGCCACATCAGAAGAGGGCTTGTCTTCTCTCGCAAAATCTTCAATACGAGAGACTGTCTCCGCGATTTCTGAAGCCGAAATTGCATTTGCAACGATGCATCCATCTTGTTGCTCCTACCAAAATCCAAAACACTTTAGTAACGAACCAATGACAAGTTTTCTTTGAGAAGGACTTGAAGAGTTTTTTCACTCGTGTCTACGGCGAACAAATTTTCGTTTATGAACGTACACAGGAAGAAGTTACCTTCTCTAGCATAGTTTGGCTATATTCACGTACCACTACAGCGTTGTCAATGAATGCATCAACCAACGTTCGACTTATCGGTTCAATGAGAGTGTCTGTAGAAACTCCCTTATCAAACAAGGCCTTAGTGATCTCTTTCTCCCTGGAGTCCCGGTTATTCGCAACAGCAATGAAAACATTTGCAACACTTTCTGTATCTTCAAAGCAAAATTTCGTCCCGCTAGCCTTGTCCTCCAAATTAACCTCTCCTTTGTTAATAAAATCTTGTGCAAAACGAGTAAGCATCGAATCCTTGATCTTCCCACCTAAAAACAGCAGTATATAAAAGTAAAGCTATGCACAGACAAACAAGTCTCCTAGATCTGTTTCTTAACGAGTTCATTTGCTTGGTTGTGGGCAAAGAAAGGCAAAAATACAAAGGGGAAAATTTTCTGTCTCTCCAATGGCAAAGAATGGATCTACCTTGAAAAATATCAGGCCAGCTATCTTTTCTGAGTTCCAACTCTTCTTCAAAGTCACAGATTCTATCGTGTCGGTTCAAAAGTTCTGCAGCCGACTTCTGTACCATATCACACTGCCAAGGTTTAGAAGGGAGTGATCCTTCCCTATAACAGTGCTCTATTTCTTTTTCACACTTCTCGTGTGGAAACAATCGCTTCTTGATTGTAGCCATAGCAGGTGTTACATAAGGACACCTCAAGTCTTGAGGAGCCAAGCTATGGTTGGGAACAAAGTTATACAACTCGCTGACTGTCAATGTTCCCCATGCAAATCCTATTTAGTAACTCAATCTAAAACTAGGCAAAGTTACTTACGCTTTCATAGTAAAGAAACTCTTATAACTTATTCAGATAACTGTACCATTTGCTAGAGGGTCGTATCACGCGAAAAATACCGTACGAGATTTTTTTAAAAAAAATCCTAAGACTTTTTACAGATGTTGAAATTTTTCAAAAACTTTTTCGAAGATTTGTAAGACTTTAAAGAGTTTTCGTGATTTTCCAAGATTTATTGTATATTTTTGAGATTTTTAAGACTTCTGGGGCCGGTTGTTCAAAGCTCGGTTAGCGTTAACCCGGGGTTAACAAAAAGTGTGAAGCAAAATTTTTGACTGCTTGCTTACTAACTTGACAAAATTTTTCCACAAAGCTAATCTATGTAAAATGAAGTATTTCTTTGCAAAGTTTTGAATTAAATGGACGTACAGAAATGCACTAACCAAACAGCTGATTAAATTTTAACCCGGGGTTAACGCTAACTCAGCTTTGAACAACCGGCCCCTGGAAGATTTTTTGTGATTTTAGAACTGTAAAGATTGTAAGATTATCGTGTTCTAAAAAGATTTTTTAGAGATTTTTAAAGATTTTTGAAATTTTTTCAAAGATTTTTGCGAAGGTGTACGAGATTTTTCGAAGTGATACGCCTCTAGATTTGCTAATAGCAATGGGCCCAACTGTGTTCTACTGCTCTATTTAACATGAGGGTATCAAGACTTTTTCAGTTAATGGGTTGATAGGTGATTAACTCACTCAGAGTGAACTCCAGCCTGACATCTTTTGCATCGACCAGAGCAGACCCTAATCTCATCTGCTATAGCTTTCGTACGAGTCTCTTGCGCATTCTTGCATACAATGAGCCAGCTAGCAGCGTCCTCAGCACTCTCCTCTAACGTGCTTGACTGCTCAGGATGACTACCAACGTAGGGCATGGATCCAGGGTCGACACCAGAAACGTCATGGTACGAGCTGCCGAGCTTGTGCAACGCTGCTACAACTTCACTTTCGCGAGCGATAAGAGCGCATTCTTTGTCTGCCACACGTTTCTCTTTCTGTCGTTTTCGATTTTCCATTTTCTCCTTCAGACCTTCCTTTCCCCCATACATCTTGCGAGCAACTGAGATCAGATCAGAGACCAAAACCTCGTATTTTGCGCTGTCAATCATTCTTATATCCTTCTCTGTTAAACTAAATTCTTCCTGAAAATAAACAAAACAACATGCTTCGCAAATCCATGACAAAAACGTATTAATCCTTACTTATTAATTTTCCTCTGTTTAGCTCTAGAGGATTTTACTTGACAAGAAAAACCTTTGCCAGTCTCAATATGTCAACAAAATTACTTCTAAAAATGTTCTAGTTTTACCCAGTAAGGCACAACAACTTCCCTTCTATTTTAACGCCAGACAAGTTCACCAGTCAAGAAAAAACTATTCCATCTCCATGGTTACTTAGTTTAGTTACCTTTGCGCGGCCTTTGCGACGATAAAACAATGAATAACAGGTCTTGCATAACGTAACATCAACATGTGCATCAATATGATGAGTGCCACTTGAACAAAAGCATACAACACATCGCTGTCTCGACACTAGCCAAGTTCGAATTGCCAACATCTTATACTTATTACTCTTGCAAAGTTCCACTGCATTATCGTAGCTATAAATTGAGTCTGACCTCACGGGCCCAGGTACGCAAAGTACAGTAGGTTTCAAGTCGGCAGGTCGAAGAATGAACTTCCACATTTGATCGCAATAATGGTAAAAAATTTTGCACGTTCCTCCAAGGCAAGCAAACGAACGTGCATCTAGATGCGATGCAATCGTCTGTCTTACCGTTTCTATTTGTAACAAGTCAAACAATGAACGCATAGCGAAATAATCATAGCAAGTACTGTTCATTAATTTCTTGTGGTGATTACTCTGTTCTTTGACAATTGTCCTTTCCTCGACATTTACTTTTTCTTTGACAATAGCCCGAGAGGAACATTGTTGACCATCATCGTTCCTCTTTTTTCCTGTCTCCCTTTTCTAGCAAGGTGGCGCCATCGAAGAACGAGTGAACAAATGATGCTACCCAACACTATACCTGAAATTCATTTAAAACTAGCCCCGTTTACACGACACTCATTTTGTGTACAGCACGCTTAAATTTTGGCACGCGGACCTACTTTTTTGGGCACGGCACTCCTAATTTTTGTCGTGTAAACGCAAAATCATGGGTCCGCGTGCCCAAAATTTTAGGCGGGCCGCGGACCTAAAATGAATCATGCGTTTTATTCACATTACAAAATGGCGATATGGCTTCAAATAAAGCTCGCAGATCTTTGCTTAAACGCACTGGAAAAACCCAAATGATTCGAACAATTATTGTGACAAAATTAAATGAGCTGGCAACAAAACTAGAAGGTTTGGCTTGACTTGATGTCTTGAGCAGTGTCAGCTTTGTTCAGGAAAGCCTCGCAATACGCTTCGCCATTTGTTCAACAAACAACGCGGATTACCGCCTCCAGATACCAGCAAATCAAACGAAATCAAACCTTTTTAGCTAAAAAAAACCGGCAACGTCTTGAGAAGCCAGTGTTTTTTTCAGGGGGTCGACACGATTGTACGTGGTCCCGACAATTTGCTATTTACTTGGCAGTATTGAATACGATTTGATAGATACGACTTAAACCAGTCATGAGCTTTACCCCTAACTTTGTACAGGAATAATTTGTTAGGTATGATGTCATGGTCAACAGTATCAAACGCTTTTTTTAGATCTATAAAAACAACTCCATTGATTCAGCCTTCATCCATGTTTCGATACCATTGGTCTGACATCTTTAACAATGCAGTAACAGTTGAGTGAAGTGGTCTAAAGCCATGCTGAGATCTCGTTAGGATATCTGACTGTTGCAAATAGGATTCGGTCCCTAACTTTGATAATATGCAAAAGCTCTCTGGAACAATCGCGGAGTTGAAAGCGACCTCAAGCGATCATTTCACAGAAGCTATGAAAGCGTTTAAAACCGCGCTAACAAAAGCAATAGATGCCTTTCATGATAAAGCATAAAGATCGAATATGTGCAGTGGAAGCTCAACCAAGAAGAGCTTTTTTTTTCATTTTCCTAGTGTTTGCACACGAAAAATCAGGCTAATGCTCTATTCCTAATCTCGTTAGGCACCATTGTGAATTTGTCGATTTCAATTTAGATCGACCCTACATAACGTTTCCGGACGTTTTATGGTAAAAATCCCTTGCTGACACACATGTAGGCTCAGAATATAAGCGTGCCGTTGCTAGTTTCGCGGGGTGCCGAACTCAAAATTTCGAGAACAAAAATTTCGTCGTGTGAACACGGTACTATAACCCCGTTTAGGCAGCCAAACTGCGAGGGTCCGCGTGCCGAAATTTAAGCGTGCCGTACCCAAAATGAGTGTCGTGTAAACGGGGCTTATTCACGCTAAAATTCCTCGACCTCACTTGAAAAACTGGTTGTTTTAGCTACCAAACTTGACTTTCAAATGAAATGTGTAAACTTTTTGTTTCCACAAAATAGTTTTCACACGTAGTTACTTTTGGTAAAAATTGAATAGAAAAAAAGACTAAAGATATAGGAATCCTGACTCTTTGTTGAAACGATTTCTTTGAAATTCAACTGAAAAAGCTATAAGAAATGATTCTTTTCTAAAAAGGTTACAAAAAGGTTGCGAACTTGTGTAGAACCAGGGAAAAATATGAAGCTAGCTCATTTGAAAAATAAAATATGAAGCTAGCTCATTTGATCATCATCAAGACTGTTACTCTATAAACTTAAACTTCAGAAGCTAACAGATTAAACTGACAAAAAAAAGGTCGACAAAGCAAGAGAACAAGAGTTAGAATGGAAGCTTTTCATATTCTATTAAGATTTTCATACGCAAATGTTTTGGCAATGTAATAATAAACTTTAAATAAAATCAAAATCAAAAATAAATCATCAACTGGCACTAAAATAAATTGATGATAGCTTTCTTATGAAGCTAGCTTATATACTTATGATAAATTACACGTGAGAACTTGGAATTTTCGCGTCTCGAAGTTTTTCAAACGAATGTCAGAGGCAGCGCTGTAGGCAAGGTACACTTGGCTAAACCTAGGGCACATTCCACAATACTAAAGTCTAAAGCTGAATGTAAACCAAACAACATACGATGTCAAAAATCGTTCCATACTTTTGTCCTTCATAATCATAAACATGAGCTAGCACTTTTCTATACAAAAAATCAACGCAACGTTTGCACCAAAAGTATTTTCTACTTCTCAAAGCAGATGAAGATGATCTCCCACATAATTTCGAATCCTGTGATTCTAACTGGCCAAGCGCAGTTAAAAGATCTTTCCCTCTAAATTGTTATAGCCTTTAAGTGTGGAAAAAATTTTATATTTAAATGGGATTCAAGTTGTTTTTATACCTTCTTATGAAATGGCAAACATAATTTTCTCACTAGAATCATCATTGGATCTCATTATACTGATCTCAAACTGAAAGAGTGCATTTTGAATAACAGTTCGTTTTGTGTACATATTGATGGTGGAGTGAAGACAGTATCCAAATACTTTGCACCATTCATCTCACGGGGGAAGAAACGATTCAAAAAACTTAATTCATTGAAGAGTTACAAAAACAGTTTCCAAGCATGTCAGCCAAGCAAGTTGTTAATTTTGTTCAATTTTGGTGCGCTCATTTCAAAAAGCGACGTTATGTGCATATATATTGAAACCTCAGCCTCCTGTTTACAGAGTTGCTCAGCAAAAACTAAAGTCTATCAAAAACTTTCATTCTTTTCGTACCAACACTCCCTCTGGCACTGCAGGGTTGCCAGCCAAATTCATTCAATGTTTTGGTAATCAAGTCAAAAGATATCCAAATCACCCAGCAACAGTTCTGCTAGGTTTCTATACTTTCTTATGTACACATACTTCGTACAGTATACAGGGTGTCTCGAAAAACTGTAAAGCCTGGTTTCCATATAGCGCCGACTTCTCCCCGAATTGACGCCGACAAGATACGCCGCCGAGTCCGCCCACAGCGCCGGCTCCTGCGCCGGCTCAATGCACGCGAATATAAATAATGAAAATTTATGAAACTTATGGCGCGAACTTATAAAAATATGGGGAAATTTACTGGGAATAATGTTGCGACATGGCTGCGACAGCGCCGACAAATGTTTCCATATCAAAAAGACACGCCGTCATGACGGCGAGAAGACTGCGGTCGCAACAAAAGTTGAACACTCCCGACTTTCCCGACTTTACTCGGGGACTTCGACAGACATCGGCGACGTCCCCGGCATTGTGTTTCCATTAGTAAAAATTTGTCCCAGACCTTGGTCGGGGACATGTCGGGGAGATGTCGGCGTTATATGGAAACCAGGCTTAACCCTCTGAAACACTGAGATATTCATGACTTAGCATGATTCAAAGTCGAAAGATGCGTAAACACTATTCATATCTGAAAATGTCGCAATTCGCACTGTTCAAGCCAATGACAGCACAACAATTAAGGAGCCTACGCGGGCATTGAAATGTTAATTGCAGTGAATGTTATGCAAATTATAGTGTTAGCAGTTTTCTTGATGCACCCTGAACAATATAGTATGAGTTTACCAGCGATGTGGATGGAAATTTATAGCTGTTTGGTTAAATATGTACTCGTCTGTTAGACTAACGGTTAAACTTGAAAAAGACGTTAACCTATTCATTACATCCCAAACTGGTGTAAAACAAGGCGATAATTTCACTCCAAGTTTCCTTAATATCTGCGTTAACAACTTGCCCAATTTTTTCAATTCTCCGTGCCATCCGGTTAAAGTTTACGACGCTAAAATTGTTAACTTAAAGCTGCTGGTTTTGTAATAATCTCGGAATCTGAATCTGGTTGGCACAGATTAATTTATTCCCTCATTACTATAACATACAGCGAGGTTTCATTTGATCGTCATGAGTTTATTTCGTCGCAATGCTAATTGCGAAAATTTGGATCTTACTGTACAGCAGCATTTTCTTTCTTGGACATTCAAATGAAACAAAAAAGTTGACGTTAATGGGGATTCGAGGAAACTGATCAGTGTCAAATGAGGAAAGACCCGCTGATACGACTTTTAAATTTAAAAACTTACAATAACACTAAAAGAGTGCATTCTGCACTATAGTTTATTTTGAGTACATTTTAGTGGTGAAGGTGGTGTTCAAATCCTTTGCACCCTTCATCTCACGGGAAGGAAACAAATGAAGTGTTACAAAGACAGTTTTCAAGTGTTGACTAACATATTACAAGAACACACGATTTGTATGCTGTAACAAACCAGGCTGCGTTGGAAGGGCCGTACGCCGAAGATCTTCGACGTGGATTTGAAAAAATCGTGGCACATCGCGTGTAATCAGGAATTTTATAGCGTCCTGGCGTACGCTGAAAATCTCTACCGAATTTTAGGACGTAACACGGCGTACATTAATTGGCGAGGTGGCGTCTTTGAAAGTTTGCTGAGAAAAACCAATGTTACATAACGTTCACGCCACTCGATCCCGATAAAATTTTTAATCTATATACCTATAATCGAATCATTCAGCTACGAGCAGTGTATTGGGGTTCTATTTGTAAAATAATTTTCATGGATATTTAAGAACATGACGATGTTTGCAAAAAGACAATTTAATACTGGCGTATCTTCCGATGAATGGACTTAAAAACTATCAAAGCAAAAGTGAAAGTACATAGCTTACATTATTTTGTGGCACTCGTATTCAAATGTGCAGTTTGAAATAAAAGAATTTCGAGTTAAGGAGCTGAAACGGCGATGTTCTACTGCATGCGCTTCAAAGTTATCAAATGAGCGAAAGTGAAAGTGCGTTACTTAACTATTTTGAGGCACTCGAATTTATTCGTGTAGTTGAAGTAATAGTATTAGTATTGGTATTCGTTTTCATACATCTACTTTTCACTGTATACAAGACCCAAATAGACATAACAAAAAAGAAGTAAAATAATTTTGTCATGCCGTTATAGGCATTTGTTGCCACTCATGCAGCAATTCTTAGTCTGATGATACATGACAAATATACACGTTGATAACAGTTTGAAATGTTAAAAACGCTTTCTTACCTTCCCAGAGGTGAAGCGAAAACGTTAATTCAACCACAATAAAGAGTTTTACAAAATCAATTTAAAGAGCACAACGACACCACTTCAGCAACAACAAACAACGAAACTAAAATGATAAAGGTATTTCATCATCTACGTACATCCTCTCTGCCACTGCAGGGTGCTATAGCTAAATTGTTTCAATACAGAAAAATGTGCATTAATTTACACAACATAGGGTGTTATTTAAACGAGTTAATCGTTATATATATAAGTGGAAATTTCTGATAGGTAAATTCTATAAGATTTCAAGGATTTGCTAAAAATGTTTAAGGGAACTAACAACAGTGCTTAACACTGAACTACTTCTCTCTGATATTTCTTCTAAATTTTCAGTACGTAAAATTTTCGGGTGAAAAATTCCTACTTTGATCACAGAAACTTTGATAGCGTAAACCGGCCGCTAACTCGAACTCACTTAACTCAAACTCCTGGCTAACTCGAACTAAGTCCAATTCCCTTTGGATTTGACACTGTTTCTTATATCAATTTACTCTGCTTAACTCGAACTCGCATTACTGGAACTTCTCGCTAACTCGAACTAAATCCAATTCCCTTGGATTTAACACTGGTTCTTATATTAATTTACTCTGCTGAGTAAGCAGAGGAGCATTTAATTATTTTTCGCCTTACATGAATAGTACTGATCCATCTCATCTATTTTAGCGATTAAACGCGCGAACCGTAAGACACAATCAACAACGATCATATTTAGTTACAAATTTAGGTAGAAACTATAGTTCGGGATGCGCAGTTTAAATTTTTGTAATTTTGATGCGCAGTATAATTCTTCTACACCTGTTGATCATACGAAATTTGACACCAACTCCGGTTAACTTGAACCCCCGCTCTCCCGTTATCTCGAACAATATTCCGTTCCCCGTGGGAGTTCGAGTTAGCGGGAGACTACTGTATAGAAACGCAATGGTTTGACGCATATGTAATGAACTAAACATTGTTCCAGAACATTGTGTGCACTCCATTACATATCGTTCCAGAACAATGTTCCAAACGAACACTAAGTGGAGCACGCTCCATGACAGCACATTAGTTTGGCATGCAGTAATTAAAACGCAAATTGCAGTGGACGCAGAGGAGGACTGGTCTCTGTGGGAAATCAAGAAATCTCCCGGTGTGCCCCCATACTTTTAGCATTTTGCGCTTTGCTATACTATAAATATTTAAAAAAATACATTGGATTAATAAAACGTGTGTTGAATATAAAATTGTATGAATTGCGAAGATTGTAATTGATCCTTCAAGAGACGCCTCGCGTGTTGCCTTAGAATTTGGTAAAGAAATTCACTGAACGCATCTGCTTTTTCAAATCTATTTCATGGCCAGCGGAATAGGGGCCCCTCCTTGGGGCGGCTACGGCCGCTTCACTTTTTCATGATACTTTAGTGAAACTTTGGTATGTTTTAAATACATTGTAACGTTTGTTTACTTACAGCAGATTTGGTTATTGCTTGTGATAGTAAATAGATCTTTGTACATAACCTACACATTTTCTCTCTGCGCTAAAACGAAAACTTGAGTTTTAACAAGCGATTCAGCGGTCTGAGGAGGAGTTTTACCTAAAACAATTTTATACAAAACGCTATTTTATTGAACTCGTTTTTTTCCAACAACGTGCTTCGTATAGCTGCCCCACTTGCAGAAGCATCCCGCCGGCTCTGCATTTCTAATTGAATAATATCTGCTTACACTATCCATCACACAAGTTAGCTGTAAGAGAGCATTTACTAAACTAAGATTTACGCAAACTTGCATGTATCCAATACAATTTATCGAATGAGAAGTTTAAAAGTACTTTTTTTGGAATATCGTTTTTCTAGGCCCGTTTCAAACAACGCAATACTGCCCTGTCGAATGCATTGAAAACGATCGATAATGAGGAGTTTAAGCTGATTATCTGTTGTTTTTATTGCATTCGGTACGACAGTAGCGCCACGTTTGGAGCGGGCTCTAGTCTGCTGTATTATTAATTAAGAAACAAGTCTTGTTACTGTCGTTCCCAGTGTCCCATCGACTTCCTTGCTAGGCGACGAGCAAAATGAAGAACACTATTCAAGCAATAATATAAATATCTACACTACCTCGGACTCTGTCGGAGTTCAAAGTCCGAGATTGATTTGTATAGGCGAGCCTTTTTCATGCCACGAGACATTGAGATCCTGGTATATTCCATGCAGGGTCGAGTGTTTGAATTAACATTTAAATCTCATTAATTTTAAAAGTTAAAGGTAATAGAAACACAAAAATATTGCTAACTGCTCAATCTCGTTCTCCGCGACCTACAATTTCATATATTCTATAGAATGTATAAAATCAATCGTACGTACGCGATTGATTGATTAAAGTGACTCATAAAAGTAATTACAGTATATGCTCTTACCTTAAATGATGTTAACGAAGAACACTTTCGCATCTTGGGTGATAAAACTTCTATACAGTGTTGCAACAATTTATAGTAGTGCCTTTCGTATGATTGCTAGTTAACTCACTGGTACCCAGAAATCAGTACCCGCAGAGCTTCTGGTAATTCTGTAAGTCATCAGGGATTTTGGTGACTAACAGAGGTGCGAAAAGCTGCAATTCTTAATATTAAACATGATTATCAATCAGTTGTCTTAATGAATTATATTTTAAAAACGCGCGATCAAAAACTTTTTTGACGAAATTTCATTTCTTATCAACACAACTATAGATAATGAAGGAATTAAGTAACAATCAAGTTACATGCAATACATAATTAAGGGTCAATTGAGACGCACAGATTCAACAGAATGTT
>JAODVQ020380592.1:0-11299 GCA_025400075.2 Phenganax stokvisi | reverse complement strand
CTGAACTTTTTGGGCTGGGCCGTTCTACAGTTTGTGAAATTGTTATTGACACATGAGATGCAATTGCAAAGAATATTGCCCCCTACACATATACGTGCCACGTAATGAAAACTTAAGAGAAGTTGTTGATGGATTTGACAGTCGATGGGGATTTCCACGCAATTGATGGTACCCATATACCAGTTTTGAAACCAAGACAAAGTGCAGCAGATTACTACTGAAGAAAAGGATTCTACTCTACTATAATGCAGGCATTGGTTGATCACCATGGAATTTTTACCAATGTTTACATTGGATGGCCAGGCAGGACACAGCAAGAGTGTTTGCTAATTAATCTCTATATACACAACTTACAAATGGCAGTCTATTTCCTAATTGGGACAGAAACATAAGTGGTGTACCACTTGTCATTCTTGGTGACTCAGCTTATCCACTTCTCTCTGGACTAATGAAACCTTATGTAGAGAGCGCGAATTCAACTCAAGATGAAATAACTTTCAACTATCAGCAAAGCAGTGCAAGAATGGTCGTTGAAAATGCCTTTGGAAGGCTCAAGGGTAGATGGCGCTGCTTACTGAAGAGGCTAGACAGTGATATGAGCTATGTTCCTAGTGTGGTACTATCTTTTGTTGTTCTGCACAACATATGCGAGAGGGCTGGTGATAATTATAAAGAAGATACACTCGAACACCTCTTATCCGGGCACCTTGGGACCAGGCACTGTCCGTATCTGTGGTTTGCCCGTATCTCAGAACAATAGTAGACAGAGGGTTACAATAAAGTAGACAATTCACCACAAGAGTGGCATATAATGTGTGGTAAATATGCGTACAGTATTTATACACATGTAGTATATATATACCTATATGGTATATACAGGTGAGACCTGTAGCACACGCAACACGCAACACGCAACACGCGAGTTGCAACTATTAATGCCGCGCGCGCTGTATTTAACACGCGTGTGAGGTATGCTGAGTATTTCCTGTGTTTATATAGCATGTATAGAAGAACAATGTACCGTTGTACAATTTTGTATCGTTCATTAGCTGGTAAAGAGGCGAGTTATTGTGGATTGCGCTGGCAAATCTCCAACGAATATGCGTTGTGCGCGTGGGCAAATATTAAGCGCAGTGCAGCGCTGCTCTAAACTGCGCCTATCATATGCAAAATACGTCCGGTATACAGGCGTGCCCGTATCTCTGGCATCCGGATAAGAGGCGTTTGAGTGTACAGTGACTGAGGAGAACACAGCAACACATTCTTCACACATAACACCTACATTAACACAAGACCAGAGAGCTGTGGACATACGCAATGCTATAAAACATCACCTCAATTAATCAGCTATAATAATATCATCATAATATCTAGCAATATTACAACATGTATATATATTGTGTGACTATACTATCAATCTTCATGATGTGTATGCATATGATAATAGTAAATGGGTCATGTTGATATCTGGCGTGTGATGAATTCATCCGAGGGGTAGTAGTTGCCTTCACCAGGGTATTTATCATTTCCATTAATTATCTTTTCTTCCCGTGCCACTCGTCTCTCTTCCAATTCCATCTCAAACCTCATTTCTCTCTCTTCCCTCTCTTCAATATGTTTCTTCGCTCTTTGTAGTTCTTCCAGTAATATACTCATATTATCATCCTCATCCTTTCGCTTTCTCTTCTTTCCTCAGATAGAACAGGTGCTTTATAAAGGACTTGTAATAATGATTTATACCTAGCTTTCTTTCTGTTACTGCTTCTCTTCTAGGTTTTTTTGGCATACTTGGACCAGCTTTTGGAGAGCTTTGTGGAGAGTTTTGGCCTGTAATGTTGCAGGATAAGAACATGCTTTGTACAGGTATAAGTATTTACATGGAGACTTATCGTCCATATCACCTACTCTAGTATCGAGTAGAACTGGAGGAGTTGAAGCTGCCCGACTCCCCAACACACTGCCAACATCTTCGTAATATTGCCATGATATACTCCCACTCTTATTACCATCTTTAATCTGAATAATTCATAGTCAGTTAAACTAATATAAGAAAATCATTTACCTTTCTATACTTTTGCACAAAATTTTTAATTTTGTTTCTGCATTGCACCCAGGTCCTTTCATAGCCATATTTCTTCAATTTTTCAGCACTTATTTCTAATAATGCCATCAAACTTATTCTGTATATTTCCATTTCCCCATACTCTCAACAGCGTTCTTGTCTCCTTAGTTGTCCACTCAGCCATCGTCGCCGTGTGTTCGCGTAAAACGTAATGCCTTTAGTATTCTGGACTCATAGATATAGAAGCAGCTGGGGACCTATTCGAAGGTATCCTGGGTGTCCCGGGATACTTAGTATTCTGGACTGATAGATATGGAAGCAGCTAGAGGACCTATACGGAGGTATCCTGGATATCCTGGGATACTTAGTATTCTGGACTGATAGATATAGAGACAGCTGGGGGACCTATTAGAAGGTATACTGGGTACCCCGGGATACTTAGTCTTCCGGACTGATAGATATGGAGGTAGCTGGCGGATCTATTTGAAGGTATCCTGGGTATCCTGGGATACTTAGTATTCTGGCAATGGCACTTTATGCTTGAGCCTGTCCATTGCTGGCCCCAGTCTATATACTAACGTAAGCACGATTGAGAGAAGTTCCTTTGCTGCTATTGTCCACTTCATCAGCGGTCCCTTCCATTCCCACCGGAACCATTTGGCTCCCCAGTATGCCCGGCAGTCCATGAGCCAGACACGTCCGACACAATTGGGACTTTTTGGACTGCCTGTGCTGACATTAAGGAGAGTCCGTTGCAGCTTCCATGAACTGTAGCCACCACTGTATATCCAAACGAGCTGCTTGGTTGAGTCTTACAAACTGGTCTGTGTGCAGGTGGGCTACCATTGGTGGTAGCTTGTCTGGTGGCTTCTCTGACAAGAATGCCATATACATCGTGAAGCAGCAAACCCAGGTACTGCTTTCTGTCAACTCGGTACTGAGCTTTCTGCTGTTGTGATGCTTGGAATGTACAGACCGGCATCATCCTTGGCTGTGATCGCTCTACCTACCGCTCTCTCTACCACTGAGTGGATCAGCTCCAGTTGCTATTTTGTGAACGGTTGAGCTTCTCTAGAGCCTCCTTTTCTATTATCTGCCATAGTGGGGCACAATCCGGCCTTTTTCCACCAGCTTTTCTCAACATGCCTCAGAACTACATGTGGCTGTCTCCCACGCAAGCAGATTCCCACGTAACCGCACTACGCGTCACCCCCACCCCCACTGTCACAGTGCCAACTCAGCTGTTAACTTGGTTTAACTCGTTAAACCTGATTCATCAGGAACCATTTTGGTTCAAATTATAAGTATTTATTATTGAGGCCGATGCTCTCCTCTTGTTGGTGAGCAAGTTAATTCATATTGAAAGGATATAAACACTTTCATTACTCAGCCATCTAGTGGCTATGTAGTAATGATATGAAAGACAGAATAGGATTCTAAACTCAGTAATTTGTCTCTCCTTTTGGACCGTCCATACAATTATATACTACGTACTGTATTTTTTCATTTATTTACTTGTGTTTTTTTCTGTTACATAAATTTTTCTATAGTTGTCGCAGAATGCAAGAAGAGGCTCATCGAAGCTGGATTTTCTGAGCTAAAAATGACAGACAGTTGGAGAGTGCAACCCTCTGGGAAGGTGAAATCTCTATTTTGTAGATTTACTAGTTTCACAGTATTATTGCAAGTGGAAGTAATCTAAAGAAAGTAAATGCCATGTATGAAGTTGCCGAAGCTTATGCGCAAAATCGCGACATTTTGCGCTGTAGTTTCACTATTTGTTTATGTTTAGAAAATGTTTGTGTGACGACATTTAACACGTTATGGCTCACGTTAAGAAAATAGGCTAACTGTTGTTTCAAGGTATATACACTTAGCTGCATCTGATTTTACATGATTATCATTTCTGGTTATGTGTCTGCCATTCAATAGAGATTGAGGATCATTCTCATATCCTCCATTTGATGATAGCTTTCATTTCTCTTTGCCCACTGTATTGGATTCCACAAAAGATGGTCTTGAGGATATGCTAGATGTATGTTTCTCTCGCACTAATCGTCAAAGTTGTGTGTCTCTCTGGAGAAAGCTCCTGGTCATGAGAATATCTTTGTCATTCCTAGGAACTTGAAAACCAATTGGTTCATACGAAGTAGGCTGATTTTACTCCTACATATACCCAGACCCATGTTTCTCAAACTTGACGTCTCTGCAGGGATCAAACTGTGTTATTAATATAGTTGATAGCCTCTTGTTCCAGTTATTTTGGACTTAGCATCAAGTTTTTGTTTTCGTCTTCTGTCTTTTGGTTTATGAGAAAATACTTGACAACTAAATGTTCTCAGTTGATCGACTACTTGCTTCTCACCAGTCCAGGCTTCATAGAGTGTCTTGTTTCTCAAAGTCTATGTGGGACTCTGCTTTGATAGATAAGTAGCAGTAGCCAACATTTCACCCCAGAAACTTTGAGGTATCCGAGTGCATGGATACAGCAGCTGACCACTCATGTACAATTCCTTCTACTCTGAGGTTCATATGATTAAAATAATTGGGAGGTTTACAGTTCTTTGCACCAGTTCACTGAAAACTGTTATTTTCACTTTTAAGACTATAACTCTGTTATACTACATGCTATTCACAAGAGTGAGATACCAATAATTATTAGTAGACATTTCTGATCAAAGCCATTATCAGATGGACACCATGTACTTTAGCACTCGACTTATAAATTACCAGAATATTTAGCGGCATTGTAGAGTTCGAATTGCATCTTCACAAACTCAAGGAGGCCTGTAATAGCAATTTTTAGTGTGCTGGTAGAGTCCATGGTGATATGCTCACACAAGATTTGGCTAGAAGAATATGATGGAGTCTTGCAGTGCTGTAGGTAAATCATGGCTACAAAGTATTAGTCATAGATAGTAACATTTATGATCAGGTGTTGGCCACGGTTAATAGTGCGGTAATCCCCATATGGTTGCCAGTCACGCGAGGTGTTCTTAGGCACCATGGTACAAATAGCAATTTGATATATTCTTGGGACAGATTGACGGACTGGAATCGAAGTTGGATAAAAAGATGCCACAAACGTATGCACAAGTCCAAAAGACAATAAGTTTACTTTGTTCCAGTAAGCAGAAATCATTGAGATAATATTTGCTGATATTGGCTTCTGTACATTAGCTACGATGAATATCCACAAGAGCTATTGTTAAAGGCCAAGGTTGAGAGTGAGAGATTGCTTTTTTAGATGCAAGTTGGAGTTCGTTGACAATGATGAGCATTAATTCATCAGGTGTACGAGATGGTAGGCAGGAGTAGGAGGCGTAACGCTAACTTTAAGAACCTGTTATCAACCAAAAAGTGTGTGTTTGAGTAACCATATAGCCCATACGTGAAATAGGCAACTGGTATTGAGTTGGACAGAATTGCTCGTCCCAGCTAGTGTCCAGCCTGGGCGTTTCTCAATATTGTGTCATGGAAAGCATTGTACGGCAGGAACAGAAAGTGCTCTGACTTTGGTTTTAGCTATGGCATCCAAGAGATGGAGGGTCAAGGACGATAGTTGGTCAGTGAGTTTAGCTGCTTAATTGCATAGATGATGAATAGGTTTAGAGACTGAGAGTGTTGTGGCTGGGAAATGGAATATGTAGGGAGTCCCACTGCTGGATTTTTTCTGTTGGTATAGCTATGTATGTGTCCTACTTCACCCACAGCTTCTAGTGTGTAGCGATCTACTATTGCTGCTATCTAGCTGTCACTAAACAGCAATGTCTTTATGACGGTGCTGTCCTTTAACTCATCCACGGACATCTCGGGTGAGCTTCTGCTTACCATTATATTTGTCTACAGTCTGACATTGAATACACCATTACTTATACTCACACTAGCTAATGCCCACACATCTGCCCATGTGTCATTATTTCATCCAACATGTTATTACTGTGCATGTGTGCGATGGTGTATGCAATAACTTGCACGATTGTGATTGCATTACTCTCCACAATAAATTTCGTAAAGAATGGTTGTAGTAGAGATTTGTTATTTATTTGTAATCATAGATTTTTACAAAGATCTCTCCATGATTATGGTCTGTTTTAGATGAAACTACACTTTATGCATATATTGAGCTAGATTTCTTCATGGCAAAACAAGAAGAGGAATGTGCACGAACTTTGATGTAGCCAAGTGTTTGTAAACAACTTTGTTTACAAATAACAAAAAACAGTTTTCAAACGAGTATCTTAAGCAATCCTACCAAACTTAATATGTAAAAACTATATCGTATGTGAATAAACTTTGTTATGGTAATAACAAAGTTTGGTTTACAAGTTTGAAGCTGTATCTGTGCACCAAGCTTGGGGCTGTTGTAAACAAAGTTTGCCTAAATGATGTCTTTATCGCTCTTCCAGAGTTAGTTTCGTGAGGCAGAAGTGTCTTCTTTATCGTGTGTACTTGGAGAACCTTTTGTTCACTTTTAGTCCGTTCGCGCAATTGCAAGAGAATGTGTGGGCTAACGAATCACAGCTTACATCCTGATGCCTGTAGGTCTGCATGTAAGCTGCATGTATATGTTGAGCTATACAAGTGTATAGTGTATGGTCTTTGTTATGGACCGATAGCTGCATTTTAAAAACGCTTTTCAACAATCAAATGTATTAGGATTGGCATACATTTTAACATTGGATAGTCTCAGCTGAAAACTAGCATAAAAATTCAAGGAGAAAAGCAAATGAAAATTTCCCAGAATTAAATCACCTGAATAATAGGGATGTCTAGAACAGGGACAAGATAGGGATGGATTCCAGCATGCCACTATGTTAGTCCTAAATTGTAACATCCATTTACATAATGAAAATGATGATGTAACAATATAGAGCTCACGTAATGGCATCCTTGAATCCATCCTGATTTTGTCTCTGTCCTTTCTAGACATTCCATTATTCAATTAATGATTTCCTTCTGAGAATTTTTCATTTACTTGTACCATATTAGGTTTACGCAATCACAAGAGTATAAGGTACCCATCAATTTTAAGTACCCACACACATCATTTACCGACTATCCAGAAGTACCCATTCAAATGCATAGATGGACACTATAAATCGAAGTCGTACCCATCTTAAACTGTGGTGTGTACATTGTGTGTGCCATTAGTCGATAATAGTGCAATTCAGCATAATCAAAGCTAAAATGTGGTCTCTGTGAGTCTAATGTCTACAATAGAGCTTTTAGAACAGAGTGAACCATGCAGGCATCGTTTTATAGGTGTATTATTAAATTTTCTCTCTTGTATTGTAGTATGTCATGCAATCTGTTACTCGGAAATGCATGTGATTATCTGAAGAGAAGTACCAGTATTTGTGCTTCACAGTTTACGATGTAATATTTCCACTTTCACATTAGTGCTGTCAGTATGAATGTTGTTATTGAACTCACTCTATGAAGGTTCTTAACTCACACACAATACCCCCACACATTTATCATACATGAATAACAGATGTATGACTTTGCATCATTCCCCTTCCACAGTACTTTGTTGTCAATAATTTTTCAACTATAATTGCTTTTGCTGTTGGTGGTTGTTACAAACCTGGCAATGGATTCTCAATAATTGGAGCTCATACAGACAGCCCTTGTCTCCGGGTTAGTAACTTTAATATTATATTTTACAGTATTTGTCATCAAATCCTATGACTACTGATTACACACGTAGTATTTGATTTGCATTCCATCATATAGCAATATTTGGCAGGTTTACTCATAAAAAGAAAATATTTTTTATACGTGTATACTTTATATATAGAGTCTTGTTTAGCTACTGTATAAGCATGCATTCGTCCGGCGTAGATCTACTTTTTATTAGACGTTAACAATGAGCACATGTGACAACGTGCGCCTGCAAGATCATTCTCCCCCACCTGAAAATAATGGGCAGGAAGAAGTAGCCGAAAACGTAGCCATAAAAGAACTAGTGAGGGACCCGAATCGAAAGGCGGCCATGTTCCATATGACCGGAATACACAACTACCCCATCCAAGGGTGAAAAAAGAATTAACCTGCCACACACTACAAAACAAGTATCTGAGCTGGAAAAAAGAAGAGTAATGATATATATATTCTCATCAAAAATTTGGCGTGGTTTGTGCTACCCCCTTAAAATTGATAGTTCTATATGTATGTAATGGAAAACTAACCTTCCTTGCTTGGCTTACACAATTTGCACTGATAAACTCTCAGATTTCAATAAGAGCCCGTTATGTTGTGGACATGTCGAGCAAGTGCCCACCTTTGCCTCCCTATTCTTGCTAAATAGCACTGCTAGCAAAATCTTTTCCAGCTCAGATACTTGTTTTGTAGTGTGTGGCAGGTTTATTCTTTTTTCACCCTTGCATGGGGTAGTTAGTGTATTCCGGTCATATGGAGCATGGTCTCATCAAAAATCTAGCGTGGTTTGTGCTCCCCCCTTAAAATTGATAATTCTATATATGTAATGGAAAACAAACCTTCCATGCTTGGCTTGCACACTTCGCACGCTTCTAATCACTGATAAACTCTCAGTTTTCAGTAAGAGTCGTTATGTTGTGGACATGTTGCAGAAGTGCCCGCCTTTGCCTCCCTATTCTTGCTAAATAGCACTGCTAGCAAAACACATGTTAACCCGGAAAAGAGTGCAAGGTTTGAGAAATGTTATGAACAAGGAAGTTCTTTGTCGAACGTCATCCAGTCATATTTAAATGTATGTATATCCAGAACATTTAAATTCCCTCACATATATGTGCGTGAAAATCCCCATTTTTAATAGCAAATTAAATAGGCGTTTATGTGGTAGACGTCATGCAGCATATGCATTTTATTTCCTCCAGCTCATAATTAATAAGGACATGCAATTATCATGCACAACGTGTTAAGTTACTTGTAATTGTAGTTCTCGTGCTAAGTTAATACAGAGAAAAAAGGTGTCATGTATGTACCAGCATATTTCGCGCTGAAACTGCAGCTCATTATCTTGGTGCGATGAAAGTCAAAAATTTTTAGGGTTTCTCCTGAAATCACTTTGTTGCCAATATATAGATGATTTTCATTTCAATCTTGGTAGCCAATTGACAGCCATGCTGAGTGAGCGATACAATCACAAGCGGCATTGTAAAACAGTCCAAGTTTTCACTACACAGTCGTATTGCAGCCTGGTAGCGTAGCGGTAAGGCGCTATGTTTCTTGGAGTCAGCATCCTGAATTTGGATCCCGAGACTGCTCTTTATTTCCAGTTTGCGGGACATTCCCACCCTACGTTGACGGTTCAACTTAGTTTTTTGTCTCATTTCATCGTAGCCTGATGAGTTTGAAATCGAACTAGCCCAACCTAGCCTGCTAGTTTAGGATTCTAATCTTTTGCTATATTGCTGTTAGGCTGCGGCACCTAACATCAGTGTTATGAGCGAACCCAATGCTGTTCGCTGTTTGAGCTGAGGGTTTGCACTTCAGTGCTTTTCATAAAATTATAAACCATTGCAGGTAAAGCCACGTAGTGTGTGGAATTCAGAAGGGTATATTGGTGTTGGTGTTGAGACATATGGTGGAGGAATCTGGCATACATGGTTTGATCGTGATCTAAAACTAGCTGGCCGTGTGATCATAAAGGTAAGTACTGCATGAATTTTTTCTTGTTTTATGTATTCTCTATTTTGTAGAGTGATGATGGCCTAGTTCATCGTCTTGTAAATATTGATTCACCAATACTTAGAATTCCAAATATCTGTATTCATCTTGCCAGAGCTGATGTTCACAATGCATTTGCTCCAAATAAGGAAACCAAAATGTAAAATAATGTAAATCATGATATATTGCCACTATCTAATATTAAATGATATTGTGCTTTCTCTTGCCTTCTTACTGTCATTTGTCTTAATAATAATAATATACTCTCTGTGGGGTGTAATCACAAAGCACTTGGTAAGTATATAGGACTAGGCAAGGTTTACTATGGAAAGTGATAGCTGGAATTATCCTCCTTGTTCTTCTTCTTCAGCCACAATAACTCGAAGTAAACAAAGAATCTAGCTCACAGTTTTATCCAGAATAGTCCCTTGTCATAGTGAGATGTTTATAAACAACTTTGTTCACAAAAAATAAACAAACATTTTTAAAAGCACAGCTACCATCTTTATGAAATTCAGTATGATGATAGTGTTTCATACGTTTCTTGCGTGTGTAGTGGTAAAATATTTGTTAACACCTATGTATACAAGCAAACAAGTATTTTCCGAAACTACATAAACCTATACATTGCAAGTTGAGCACATGGGTAGCATTTCAAGTATGATGAATTTGTGGTGAATATTGTACATCATTTCAAATCCTATATATTGCTTGCATAATATCATCGGCGATAAAGTTTCATGATCACATATTTGTGAACAACTTTGTTTACTGGTAAACAAGTCATTTGCACATGCAAAGGTTGCAGCGTTACTATTTACGAGTCTGATGCCATTTCATGATGCCTCTTGAATACACTGTCATAGACCACTTAACAAGAAATGTTGCTGCCTCACAGAAAGTCCTCTGCTGTAAATATTCACTCGCTCCCGCAGTGCATGTACATACTAACAGACCTCCATTTATACCTTGAATTAGGTGCCAGTGCATTTGCAATGTGCACATATAATAATAATTGCTTTTACAAGCCCACTACAATAACAAGAGCGGTGTGGTTCATCCTTCTTGTGTAATACTGTGTGGTCGTAAAGCGTTTATTGTAGCTTCAGTGTCTGCGAGGCTAAGTATGAGCACTCCGTGATCTGTACTTTCATCATGAAGGATTTGCACCTCAGTTCAGAATTGTAATTACCCGGTAACACTGGCGTATATAAAAAAGGGAGATAGGTAAATAAAAATTCCTTGAATTGAATAATTTTCAATATAGGCAATATAGGACTTACATAATGGCATGCTGAAATCCATCCCTATCTTGTCTCTGTCCTTTCTACACAATTCCTGTATAGGAAGTTATTCAGTTCAGGGAATTTAAAAAAAATTATTCTGGATTAGAATAGAGGTACACTGTCTTTACACATATGAGGTATGTGATTCCACTTAGATAATGGTGTAAAATTTTAAACACTGTATGTCTTTGTCCTGTTAATCATTGGTGAAGAAACAACTGATACAAGTAAATAAAAAATTCTTTGAATTTAAAACAGTGGAATATAGGGATGTATAAAAAGCAAGGAGACAAGG
>JAODVQ020380485.1:0-11301 GCA_025400075.2 Phenganax stokvisi | reverse complement strand
CCTGGTAATTGTTAAAAATTGTCAGTCACTCTCTAAACTCTCTATTGGTAGGCACCAGACTACAATCAGCAGGTGTGATCGCGACAGATGGTATAGAGAGTTCCGGACAAACTCAGAAACAAGCAGGACGACCTGGTAATTGTTACAAATTTTCACTCACTCTCTAAACTCTCTATTGGTAGGCACTAGACTACAATCACGAGGTTTGGTCACGACAGAAGATAGACGAAATCAGAAATACTGGTACGCGTGTTAGTAAAAAATTGTGCCATTTTAATAATGTTATGTATTCCTTAGATTCAAAGTGCTCTATGAAAATGTGCCAGCACCCCACAGCTTATTAATGGGTTCAATGTGGTTCAAGTTATCAATGGTACCACTGTATATGTGCCTCGGTGAAGCCAATTAAAGCGTCTGAAGCCTATAAGTGTGTGGCTTGTAATTGATTCAAAGATTTTTTGCATCCAAATACGCGCATACTAGAGGTGCGCTTACTGGTCGCGACCTCTCACGTGCGAAGGGTTTTGTTGACTCGTTGATGCTGTACGAGCGGAAAGTGGCTACTGCATGCAACAGAGCTAAGGCCTAGCTGCTGCATTGTCATGACCTGCAACCTCCCACCTTCTCTGGATTTGTGTCAGAGAAGCCGTCCGACGATACCAGATTCCGTCCGATAATAGATGCATTTAGGCTGGAGACTTCTAGAGGCTGTGAATTTTTTAAGGAGTAAGTATCAAGGCCAGTTTTTTTCATGAGTTATTAGTAGTAGTATCTCCTCCTTCTGGAGTATGATGGAGCCTCTGCATACCTGTGTATTTGTGACAATTAGCATCCGATCATAGGTGGTGTCCGACCATTGATGACTTACTCTAGTACACTAACGCTGCTATGCAAACTCATTAGCGCTAGTTAGCGCTAGTACAACCTAGGTAATGACTTATGCGTTTACAGATTGGGGCTTCCAGGCCTTCGTTATGCACATCATTCGTTCTTGTAGCGGGTCCTGCACTGATAAATCTACCCATCACTCACAAACCAGACATCTGCTGCAAAAACGGACACGTAGGCTCCTGCAGCTATATCACAGGTTCGTACTTCTCGTGTTTAATAGCCTTAAGATGTAGTATCTGCACGAAAAGTGAAAAAAATGCAGTAACATCGCAGCAGAACAAGATTGTGTATGAATACTCTTACGTGACGTCACTTAGTGCGCCACGCTACAGCTTAGTGTACACGGATACTATAGCTAGGTACTCGACTACGTAAGCATTACCAGCTCAAGTTGCATAGTTGTGGTTACTATGAATACCAAGTAGGTATACCCGCCATCTTAAAGATTCATTATGAAGTAACAGCGGCAATATACATATATAATGAATTCACTTTTTCAGGAACTTGTGAAAGGGAAAAGTATGAATAGTGTGTGATGTCATTCTAAGAGCCATGCATGCATTGAGATTTTCCTGCATTAACAATGTCCTGAATTCATTCTTTGCATAGTTCATGGTAGAAAACCCTCTCTCATGTTAGTTATACAGAGAGGATTAGAAGAGAAAGAGAAGCTAGTTCTTTGTTCTCGCCTTCATCATACCATTGACACCAAGCCACTGAATCTTTGTTGCAAGCACTAAATAGCATATCAAGGAAGGGTCATTCTGATAGTGACAAAATTGCATCATGATTGCGTCCAAGAGAAATGTAATAGGTCCTGTTTCTTGTCCAAAATGGTTTAGTAGATCTCGCAAATTTGGTTGCTGCAAGTTTCTATGTGGTGGATCAAGAAATGCTGCATTGGTAACAATAAAGTCTATCTCCAGAAAACATTTTTCTATTGACTCAGATATTCGATATATATAATTAAACATTATCTTGCTTGCAGTTGTGCGCTGGTAATGTTCCTGGCATTGCATAAAATGTTCTAAAAAATTAGAGCCAGGAAAGAGAGGTACAGCCTGATCAACATAGCGTACATCAGTGTTCTCCCCAGGCCATTTTGGCGTAGCGGCATGCTACGCCTTACCGTCTAGACGCTTAGCGGGCGCTACAGCTAAAGAACAACGCCATGTGTGCCACGCCTACACGGATATTACGCGGATACGCATGCGCAATCACGTGCTCAATTACGCGTGCCCAGCCATATCATGTATACACCTGTATCGTTTGGTTCTAAAATGGCAAAACGTTCTCTTGTACCCGTCGGCTCTTCGCTTCCGTCGACTTTCAAGCACCGAAAAAGCGGTGTTGATCCTAAATGGAAGGAGGATTTTTCGTGGCCAGAAGTATCTGAGAGAGATGATGGGATGTTTTGTTATTTGTGTAGAAAGCACAGTCGATGACCAAAGAAGGCCGCCGTTGGAAAAGCTACGTGGGTCGACCTACCATGTACTACTATTACCCGACAAAGCCTGATGCGGCACAGTCAGAGCGAGGGTCACGTAAATGCAACAAAAATGGAAGCTACCTTGGTCTCCTCAAAGAAAGATGGAGGTATCGAGAAAGCGTTTGACAGAGTAGTGTCCGCCGAAAGAAAGGCTTTTGTTGGGGGTCTCAAATGTATGTATTTCTTGAATAAGAGGGAGATAGCACATACGACTAATTTTTTACCTTATTGAGCTGTGCAAATGCTCAGGGGCCACTTACTTGGAGGACATGTGTATTAGTGGAAATGCTAAGTATACATCTGAGCGTTTCATGCAAGAGAGTATTCAAGCACTTGCTGGAATAATATCACATGATATCATAAAATCACTACAAGATTCCCCCTTCATTTCTCTCTGCATTGACGAAACAACGGATGTGTGTGTCACCAAGCAGTTGATCATCTATGCTAGACACCTTATCAATGGAGAAGTAAAAACCAGCTTTTTGCAGATATGTGAACTAATTGATGGTAAAGCAGAGACAATTGTCTCTAAGGTTTGTCAGATTTGTGATGAACTGCAATTGGATCTTCAAAAGCTTTGTGGATTAGGGAGTGATGGGGCATCCGTTATGCTCAGTGTGCGTGGTGATGTTTCAACTCTACTGAAGCAACGGACACCTTTTCTTGTAGCCAATCACTGTATAGCACACCGTCTGGCCTTAGCATGTGGTCAAGCTGCAAATGAGATTCCATATTTGAAGAGACTCAAGGATATATTGGATCAGTTGTACCGTTATTATGAGAATTCAGCTGTTCATACAGCAGGATTGAGAGCCATACAGGAAGTTTTGAACGATCCTCATTTGAAACTTACGCAAGCAAAAGATGTAAGATGGCTTTCACACGATAAGGCAGTTAGTAATCTTAGGAAATGTTTTACCTCTGTAATTGCCAGTTTAGAAAGGGAAGCAGAAGAACGAAATTGTGCTCAAGCTGCCGGTCTTCTCGCCTTTATCAAAAGGTACAAGTTTGTGGCTGCCTTGTATATGCCCTCAGATGTTTTACCACCATTGGCCAATCTATCTCGTGCGTTTCAAAGAAAGGAAGTTGACTTCACTGTTGTCAAGCCTCTAGTTCAAGGTACAAAGGTCACAATTGATGCTCTGCTTATGACTCCTGGAGAACACTTTCAGAGTCTTTGCACTGTCTTACCAGAGCTGAGGCAGTTTGGAGTTGGACAACCAAGTGACCATGAAGTACAAGATTTCAAGAAAAATGTGTATGAAAAGTACTTATTGGTGCTGTCTCGTCACATTACTGGCCGATTTCCTGATGTTGCTTTGTTTGAGGGATTCGGAATTTTCGACCCAGTTGGACTTTCTTCAGATATTACAACACATGCTACCCATGGTGCCGACATGCTTCGTATATTGACTGATCACTATGGCCAACATGGAGTCATTGACACAGAAGAATGTCAGGTGCAACTGAAGACCTTCAATAGTGTGGTTGGAAGCAATGTAGAGTTTAGGAGAATGTTGGCCCATGATCTTATGTCTCACTTGTTAAAATCGGATGAATTAAAGCAAATGTTCCCAAATTTAGCAACACTGGCTGCAATTGGTTTGCTTCTGCCTCTATCTACTGTGGATTGTGAACGGGGATTCTCTGCTTTGAGTCGTATAAAAACTAGCTTACGTAATAGACTTAATGCCAGAACACTCAACCACCTTCTGATTATTGCTATTGAAGGACCAGTGCCGACTGATTTCCCTAATGAAAGGGCTTGTGATCGATGGGCTTCTTGGAGAAATCGGCGAATCAAAGTCAATAGTTAACTTTTTCATGAAACTGTCACACACGTTCATTTTTAATTGTACAAAATTGTAAGATTTGTTCTTTGGGTACTACTTATGTGATATTATTATTGAACTATGAGGGCTTAAAAAAATCCTGCGGAGAACACTGGTACATTGGTAGAATCAGTTATGTTCTTATTATCAGAATCAGTTATGCTCTTAGCCACTTATTCATTCTTGTAAGTACAGCTAACTGAGGGTCGAGAAAAAATAAGTAAAGTTGAAATCTGGCTTCAGATAATTGGCTATGAACATTTTATTATTACTATTATTATAAGGCTCTACAGCACTAAATACAAAAGTATGGGGAGTAGAGAATTGGACAAAAATAAAACAAAATAGTGCTGAGGGTCTGATGGTATAAAAACATCAGCCATAACAGAAAAACAATAACAAACAAATAAAAGCTAGGTATTATAATTACAAAATTCATCTCTGATAGTGGTACTACCTACGTATGAGGTTAGTTTTCACTAACTGTATAGCGTGCACGAAGACCGAACCGTTCTGCACGAAACTTGCGTATCACGGTAGCCGCTCCCTATTATAGAATACATTTTGGCGCAATGTCACGTTGTCCGTTACGTCATTCAAGCGTCACAAATTCGGATTTTACGCGCACGCCGATCTACGTATGCGGAAAGGTGGCGGTGCTGGTGGAATGGTTTGTTGCAAATGCAATAGGACTGGCTCCTGCTCCCGCTGTTCCTGTGTAAAGGACAAGAAACCCTGCGAGAGTTGTCTGCCGGGAAAGTTGGGAAGATGCTCGAACTACCATCATCGTTCCACGCCTCACGCCCAACCTTCACCGAACGCCATTGTTCCATCAAATACGTGTGCACTAACAACCCACGCTGTCACCATGTCGAACGATTGTGTCACCCTAACTGCCAACAATTTGCCTTTTAACGCCATGGTGATTCCAACAAGCGATACTCCAACCACCTCTGCGGTCGCTCCCAGTATGTCGAATGTCCTCGCTACAACGGACATCGGTCCGACAACAATCAGCACCACGACGAACGTACTAAACGCCAATGCCACCCACTTCTTGTCAAACGCCTAAGCCCTGTTACTCCGCCGCACATCAATGTAGATAATACCTCTTCCATAACTGCAATTAGTGCTCCTCCTTGCCCAGAACTGCCAGCTTTCTCTCAATCCAGCAGCCCCACCTTTACGTGGGGTAACTGGACTGGTCAAGAGTTTGTTTCAATCATTGGCGCTGCCTACGCCGAAGTGGTACATTGGAGACTGAACGTATTTTCAGTACCGTCCGGGCGTGTCGGAAAGTTGTTCGTCACTGAGCTTGCAAAGCTCTATCACGCCTTTGGTTCCAACTCACCAATCGAAACAATTGCACTCAAGGCAACCATAGTCCTTCCAATTTTGTTATTACAAAAACCTAGCAAAAGATCAAAATCGAAAGAGCATATAGCTTGTCTCGAGAGGAGGCTGTCATGTTGGACTAAGGGTGACATTAATGGTCTTCTAAGTGAAGGTAGAGCACTTCAAAAACAGCTACCTAAACCTAGTAGGTTCACGAACGGGACAATGCCCAATAGGGCTCACAATTTCTCTAACCTGATGTTTACTGGAAAGATAAAAGCTGCCCTGGACCTACTGAACAATAATCCAAGCAGTGGTCTCCTTCACTTAGACGAGCATGTGGAGGCAAACAACCCCAACTCATTGACGGTTAGAGAGTCACTGATCAGAAAGCATCCAGTAAGTCGACCCACCTACAACAGCTGCATCATACCCTCTGTCCCAGAGGATCCTCATCCCATCATTTTTGAGTCAATTGATGCAGATGCAATTCATTCTGCTGCTCTAAAGACCAATGGTGCTGCTGGTCCTTCAAGACTGGATACATACGCATGGAGACAGCTGTGTACCTGCTTCAAGGGGGCATCTATGGACCTCTGTGCATCTCTGGCTGCTGTTGCTAGAAGGATCTGTTCATCGTATGTGGACCCAGAACTATTGGCACCTCTTCTTGACTTATTGACTTATTGCACTAGATAAAAATCCAGGTGTCGTCCAATTGGAATTGGTGATACTGACCGTTGTATAATTCCTAAGACAATTCTGTCAATCTTCAGTCCAGATATTCAAGATGCAACTGGTTGCCTGCAACTCTGCGTTGGCCAAATATCAGGAATCGAAGCAGCAATTCATGCTACAAGGACGAAATTTAATTCTATCAGCTGTGAGGCCATTCTGCTTGTCAATGCTGCAAACGCCTTTAATGCACTCAACCGTAATGTTGCTCTCCATAACATTAGAAGAATGTGCCCATCAATTGCAATCTACCTGATCAATTCATACCGGAGTTCAACCGAGCTCTTTATTGAGGGTGATGTTATTTGGTCGCGAGAAGGAGTGACTCAGAGTGACCCCCTCGCCATGGCTATGTATGGATTAGCCACCATCCCTCTTATCAGGAGACTCAATGGGTTATGTACACAGGTGTGGTATGCTGATGACTCCATGGCAGCTGGTAACTTATCGCAGCTAAGACGATGGTGGGACAAGTTATTGGCTTATGGTCCCAGTTTTGGTTACTTCCCAAATGCATCCAAAACATGGTTAGTCACCAAGGAAAACCCTACAGAAAAAGCATCAACAATTTTTGCTGATTCAAATGTGAACATCACCACAGAGGGTAAACCTCACCTTGGTGCTGCAGTTGGCTCACAAGAATATGTCAAGAAATATGTACAATCCAAAGTCAGAGAATGGTCGTCACTGATCTCCACACTAAGCGATTTTGCTGTGTCACAACCTCATGCAGCATTTTTGGCTCTTACGCATGGTCTACAGAGCAAGTGGGCCTTTCTCAGTTGAACTATTCCCAATATCTCTGATCTTCTCTCCCCTCCGGATGATGCACTGAGAACGAAACTCCTTCCCGCCCTAACTGGAAAACCACCCCCAAATGACCTTGATGTGTCCCTGTTTGCTCTACCAGCAAGACTAGGAGGTCTTGGGATACGCACTCCCTCTAAAGAAGCTAACAAAGAACTGCAGGCTTCACTACTCATTACTTCTTCCCTCACCAACTCTTTCCTTAAACAAGAGAGTGAGGATAGCTTTGACATTATCTCTGATCAGCTACGATGTAAGAAAAATATCTCCAAAGCAAACAAGGAGTTTATCGCTAGGGAAGCTGATGAGGTCTACAGTTGTTTGCCAGACCGACTACAGAGGGCAGTGGACCTCGCTAAAGAAAAAGGTGCTTCCACCTAGCTCACTGTTTTACCATTGTCTGACCATGGCTTCACATTACACAAATCAGCCTTTCATGATGCTATAGCCTTGAGATATGGTTGGACTCCTGCTAAACTACCCTGTAAATGCGAATGTGGGAAAAGTTCATCTGTGGAACATGCACTATCGTGTGCAAAAGGAGGCTTCACTATCTTGAGGCACAATGAAATCCGTGACCTGACCGCCAATATGCTATCAGAAGTATGCAGTGAAGTGACAATAGAACCCGAGCTGCAACCAGTGACACCCAATCTGCTAACAGGGGCAACAGCAAATGTACAGGAAGGTGCTAGACTTGACATTTCTGCTAATGGAGTGTGGGGGGGAAGATACAAGAAAACATACCTAGATGTTAGAGTTTGCAATCCACACACGCCATCAAACAGGAGCACATCACTTTCAGCCTGCTACAGGAGACACAAATGTGAGAAGAAATGTGCATACGAGCAACGCGTAAGGGAAGTGGAACACTCATCTTTCACCCCGCTTGTCGTCGCCGAGACTGGAAGTTTGGGAAATGAGGCCACAGTATTTTATAAGTGACTTGCCTCTCTGCTATCACAAAAATGGGATACTCCATACAGTACTACTCTATGCTGGCTATGTTGTCGAATAACTTTCTCTCTCCTAAGAAGTGCAATTCAGGCCATTAGAGGAGCGAGATCCTCTAATGGGCATGCAGCAAGACCACCAATCAATGGATTTGGTGATCAGTGAGTCTCAACTGCCTGACAGTGAGGCACCTCATTTTATTTTTTCTTTATTTATGATCTTCCTTTTTCTCTGTTAATTTTCTTATCATTTTAACCCTTAAAGGCTTATCATGTTCGTGTTATTGTATTGTATTACTATTATTATTATTTTTTTAAAAAAATCTAAGTATACGGCTACACGTGAGTAATAATGCGTTAAAGTACGACACGTGCACGACCACACCCACTTCCTAACGTCATCATATTGTAAAATGGCGGAAAAATATAGCGCTTTTGCAGGTTCGGGCGTTTTTCTCCCATACAGGGCGAATTAAGTTAATGTTATACGTAGTTAGTACTACTATCAGAGATGAACATATCCAAGTCTGAGAGCTTAACTAGTAAAAATGGCTGCATATTCAGCCTAAGCCCAGAGGACCTTTAAAACCACTATTTTTGCTTGATAATTCACAAACGGAGAGGGAGTGGTGAATTTTTTTGGTCCCAGAGATGGTCCAGTAGACTAAGATTATGCATAACAAGTTTGGTTTCTTAACTCAAAGTCATGTGAATAATCAGCCTAACTGATATTTTCAAGCACCCTTGTTCACACGCCCATTATATCACCTGAGAATCACATTACTTTACATCAATATGATCATTTTGATCAGAAAAGTCTACTGATCATTTTGGTATATCACTCTTGTGAATAGCATGTAGTATAACAGAGTTATGGTCTTAAATATGAAAAAACAGTTCCTAGGGAACTGGTGCAAAGCACTGTACATTCTCAAGCTGAAGAAGATAAAAGTGCAATAGAATCGAGTGAATCTAGAATACACGGATATGACTTTGTCATAGTTACCAGCAATCCGCGGTATTTAGCGGTCATGATGTTATAATAGTTATTTTCGTGTAAAATTGAAATTGGTTACATATCACTACGTATTTAACAATGTTACCATAGTAGCGCATTCTTCAACATTTTGCCGTCGCTTTCTTTAAACGCTCTATATTAGCACCACTTTTCGCCACAACCTTTCATCTTCCCTTGTCACCCACCGGCCTTCTACACACAGATCGTCTAAGTACCTGCACGGCTTTCTTTCATAGCTATCGAGTTGGACATGGCATATTTCACTAGAGGCATCAAAAAGCTTGGAGGATTTTACATTTCCCTGTCTGGCAGAGGCCCGTCGCCCGTTGCAAGCAGAAGTATCCCCACTTACTCTCGCGCAACCTGATGTTTATGAGGTCGAAAGGTTACTCACAGTAAGAAAGGTTAGCCACACCTACTGCCATCTAACCCCATCAGCTGTGACCTTGTCTCAGGGCTCTTGTGCCCGTAAGGCCGAGCATTAAGTTCTGTGGAAAGAGTATCCAATTGAAGAGGCTACCTGGGAAACAGAGGATAACTTCACCCTACCTGTTCCACAGTAAGAAGTAGCAGTAGGTAGCTAGCTGAGGTTGAAAGGTTAGCCAACATTTGTGCAGAATAGCCAGATATAAGCAAACAAAGTTCATCATGCTGTTCAAAATCAATGGCTACCCGTGCTATGAACTAAGTAGGAGTAATAAAATGGAAGCCATAAAGGCAATGCTGTACTAGTATTTATTTTGCTGATATTTTTATTCTGTTATGACACAATTATATATATTTCACAATAGGTATTTCCACGATCCGAAGCCAGATTATCGAGTCATTGCTGATCATGTCAGCATCTTTGTTGCTGAAGTGGCTTGGAGTCTGAGAGGCGGCATCAATCGTTCATGTTCATTTAGTTAGGCATTTAGGACTGATGTATTTCAGTTTCTTTTTCGAGGGAAGGGGAAAGCCTGTCCCCATAGGCTAGGTGAATTTTATCATATTGATGACTCTGATGCAGCATTTTTTCCCAAGGATTGGTATGAAGTGTATGATAGACTAGGTGATAGGTGTAGGCTAAGTTTTCCCATACGAATGTACAGTAAGGTAAATTGGTCACCCATTGTGTATGCAAAGAACGAAGCAGGTGTAATCTCTCCTAAGAATAGATCATTTAAAGAGTTGTGTTATGTATTTGTGCATAAGGAGCGTTGATGATTAACCTTTATACAATAATTTTCATAAACAATTGATTTCATTATGTGTTGTGCATTTAATAGAGTTGTCTGTTGCAGTTGCGCAAGGTAGCTACTATGGCATGGTCAGTTCTCTTACTCTTCCCTGGGAGAAAAGGGAGAAAATGTGATAAGCCACCGCCACTTACGGAGGGATAAGAACGTATTTTCCGAGGAGACAGTTAGATACGTAGTTTGAAGATCCCCGGCACGTGTGTGTGTGCTACCTTCGCCTGTGCTTGACCCGTCCTCTCTCTCCTGAAAACAGAAAATGTTGGTGAGTTAGTACAGTCCTATGTATGTTAGGCCCCACAAAGGCAAACTTTTGTTTTGTGGTGGCTTTGAGAAAAGCCGTTTTCAGGGGAAAATGAGGTAAAAGTTCAATGCTTCCTTGATCTCTTCTGTCTGATCCCAGTAGTCCGATAGCTCTAATTAGCCTTTCTGTAAGGCCTTTTTTCTCTCTTGTAGTTATGGAGCGCCTCTTGTCTACTCTCAACCTGAAGCACCTCGTCACAGGGATCATGCTTATTGGATGAATAGTAAGAGTGTTTGGCCGCGTCGTTTTTTCTCCACACCTGAATCTTAGGCATTACTCTAGTAATTTAGTGACAATCTGCACTTGCTATATACCTTGACCAGAGAACTTGATCACGCTTGCATATTTCCGGATCTGTTCAAGCACATATACACGAAGCTGTGGATGTATGGTGTAATGTTTTCTTTTGGTAGCCCTCTTGGTGTTATAGGGCCAAGAAATCAGTCACCCATTTCTTGGCCTGGTGAGCATTAGGATGATGTTATGTACAAAAGAGTTTGTATTTCTAGACCTGACTGTGAATATTGTCTGCACTGGGTGAGTCCGAGTTCATCAGTGTATATAACTCCAAGAAATCCTAAAGGTTAAATATGTAGAGTTCTAGTTCAAAAGTACATGTAATGTAGTGTCATGGGTTCGAGTCTCATCCAGAGCAGTTGATTTTTCCTTTGGAAAAGAAGCTGTTCTGGATGTTGTTGA